>PVKA01001016.1:0-50154 GCA_004027165.1 Ctenomys sociabilis
AGGTTATACATGTAATATACACATATATATATGTGTGTGTGTGTGTGTGTGTGTGTGTGTGTAAAGGATAGGGAAGAAGGAATATAAAGTCAACAGAAAGTGGAAATATACTTTTTAAAGTTTCTAATACTAGGAGAAGATATCATATGATGTCTTTTAGATAAATTGTAATTCTAAGGTAGAGTATAAATCTTGAAACAAAAATTAAGATTAAGCAATGTTCAGAAAATTAAATACTAAATTAATTAAAAATTAAATGTTTCAAAACAATTGAACTAAGGAAAGCTTTCATGATAGTAAAGAAATACTAAGAATAAAACATAAGATAAATGCTGGAATGACAAATAAATGACCATCACTTCTGACAGTTTGGAGATAGGATATCACTCAAAGTTCTAATGTGTTGTGGACATGGATAATGACCATGACACTTACTGGTGGCCAGGTGTTGCTTGTGGGACTGAGCTACAGCTATTTCCTTGAAATCCACTCTGTAGTCCCATATGGAATCATGACCCATAGGGTGCAAGAGAAGTCCATTTGTAGAGTGTGCTGATGGAAATATTTTGCTGCTGTACACAAAAGAATAACTGAAAGACTACTATTGTATACCTCTTATTCTCCTGTGTTTAATTGTTTGCCCTATTTGCTGGGTTCTTTCCATTCTCGTTCATGGGGTTGTGATCATTTTGCTCCCTCTCTAGAACATCATTTAGTAGTCTGTGTAGGCTTGGCTTTGTCATCATGAAATTCTTTAGTTATTCTTTGTTATGGAAGTATTTTCCTACTCCATTATACTTGAAAGAGAGTTTTGCAGGGTATATCAATCTGGGTTGGAATTTGTTTTCTTGCAAGACTTGAAGTACTTTGCTCCACGCTCTTCTTGACTTGATGGTTTGTGAAGAGAAATCTGCCTCTTCCTTTGTTTGAAAAGTTAATAAATACAGACGCCCAGACAAGTTCTTTGTTTTAAACCACAGAAAAATCTCTGTGAGAGAGTTCGAATCCTACTAGAGCCCTAAAATTATTTGATTTGTCTTGTTTATTTAAGCCTTCACCATCCACTTGGTTGGAAGATTGTGGACCTCATCAGTGTGCAATAACTAGGGGGTAATATTGGTGTGATAAGAAAAGCTGTAAGATAAGGCTGTAACAGTAATCTGTGGTCCATCCAGTTAAATCTGAATTGTTTCTTTTTTCATGAATATTAAAAGGATTATGTTTGCCAGCATGTTCACTTTAGCAGCTGAGATTAGATTTGCCTCTTGTCAAGTTTGTGGTGATCCTGTATCATCTCATCTATCCAGGTTTTGCAAGGAGGGAACAGGCTGGTCAAATGCCTGGGAGTATGTTGGCAGGACTAAGCTGTCCCATGCTACCCAGACTATGACATTGTTTTTACATTACTATCTTAAAGTATTTCCTGATTTTTTTTCAGTCTCCTTTGCTACTATATTGATAGGGAAAGAGATTGGTATTGTCAGAGAGAGCCACTAGCTGTGCAAGGTTGTCACTAAAGATCACAATCCAAGCTGGAAGGAACATTTTAGTCCTTCTTCACTTACTTTGACAGGGTAAACAAGAGACTAGTCAGGAAAGGATGCAGTTTCCAGTGTTACATTTTCCCCCTTGGAATAGCACCTGGCAAGGTCAGGTGTGTCTGTGTGGACAGGGGATTCTCTCATGCAGGGGGGTGCTCTGAATAAAATGCTCCTGGAATTGTTGAGAAAGAGAGAAGAGGAAGTAAGAGCAGAAAATACAGAATCTGAATCAGCTTTAGCAAAGGGCTCAAGCCTCCCAGTAAGAAGATTCTGATGGAAGACTCAAACAAGGTGTCACTGAAGGACTGTCCGAATAGAGGCTTCCAAATGGAGTCACCAAGGCCCTGATTGGCTTGAAGGACCACATAGGATTTTGACTGGAGTGAAACTCCCCAGTTAGTGCACTGTCTGCATAATTGATTACTGGGGGAAATTGGGTTGCTCTGTGCTATACCATGGAATGAGGGGACCATGTGTGGACACAGAGGACTTAATTATAGAGGAGGAGGAGGTTCATGCTCTGCCTGGTTTAGTAGTCCGTTGTCCATCAGTCTTACCAGTAGAAAACTGATTCAGCATAGCAAAGCTTATGCTACAAAAATGAAGGTTTGGGGTCACCCTACACTGCAAAGAACCTCTCTAGCTGAGGTAATGGTAGAAAGTAATGGGGACATGGGAGTGGCTAGTGGGGGAGGCACTGATGATTACAAGCCTCCTCCTCTTCCTGCTCCTCCTTCTCCTATTATTACACACACACACACACACACACACACACACACACACACACACACGTACTCGAACAAACACCCACTCACACACGCTGTCAGGTATGCTTATGCTATGAAATAGTTTTCCTCCCCTTTCTCTCTACTCCCTTATTTGAAAAACACTGATGGTGTGTAGTATTTTAGATTCACACTGTGCTCTGCTATAATTTAGTAGCTGACAGGTCATCATGTGCATTATGGCTGTCGACAGCCCATACATAATTCAAATGCATGACAGGGAAGAGGGGATGCTGGGAAGTGAACTGTGAAGATGTCTTCCATCTGTAGCCCCAGATCTGCTTCCATAGCTTTCCAGCCCACTCTTGCCTAGGAGACAGTTCTGTAGGAGCTGCATGCCAAAAATTCCTCTTGTCTTTTGGTTGCTGACTGGGCTCAGTGAACAAAACCTGAAGCAGAGTCAGAGAGAGGAAGGAAGTCTAGGTGAGCTTTGCTCAGCTTTCTCTTTGTGAGGTGTCTGAGTTTGGTTGTGACCTGTGCTCAAGACCACGGCTGCCCTGAAGGTGGTCTGTTTCCCACAATGCTCTCCTTTGCATTTCCAGTAATTACTCTTCCTCTTCATCCTTCAGGCCTTGATGGTATCAACCATGCTGTCACCAGCCCCTGGGTACTGAGGTGTTCCTTACAGTTTCCAACTTGGTGCCCAGGGCTTTGGTCTTGGTCATTTTGTTAAACCTGCCTTTAATTATTCCTATTAGTAGGTGCCTTTGGTTTCCTGTTACAATTCTTATTTATATATTCTCTTCTTTTTTCACATGGAATTCTGGTGTCTTCATGTCTAAAAGTTTGGGAGGCATTTCTTCATAGTAATCATTGTAACAGTGACCAATTCAATTTGATTATTTTTTGATGACTGTAAGGCATCATTTACTATGACCATACCTTTTCCTGCCATTCCTAATGGCTCTCTGACATCACAGCCTGGGATCAATTCTTTGGCAAGCTTCTAGAGAAGGTCCACTCTCCGGTTTACCTGACATCCCTTTTTCCAGCCACTGAATTACACAAAGTTCCAGTATCAAGACTCATTCCTTGCTTCCTGACCAGGCAATGTGTGTGTTTCCTTGTTGACTACCAACAGCCCATCTGTTATGGTTTGTCTCTAGTTGTCCCCCTAAAGCCTGATGCAGTCATCGGGTGAATTTATAGGGTTTGTGATTAACTCGTGATCCACTGGGATTGGGGGTATGAGTGCTGCTGGATTTATGGGTGTGGCTACTACACCCACCCTAGGGCAGATAGCCTGAATGCAACTTGAAGGAGACAGACTTGTTCTCTGTTGCCACAATGCCACTGTTGCTGTCATTTCTCTCTTGCTGTCTGCTGCCGCCATGAAAGGCTGCTCTCTGCCATGAGCTGCTCTGCCTTGAAGCCAGCTGAGCATGGCCTGAAACCTTCAGTAACTGGGAGCTAAACAAACCTTTCCTTCCTTCATGTTGAATGTCAAGTATTTGTCTTAGCCATGAGAGAAGAGTAACTGAGGCACCATCTCTTCTTCCTGGGCTTGGCTACTATTTCTTCCCTGTCAGGACTCAGCCAGAGCATCATTTCCCTTTGGCAAAGTTGCTTCCAACTCCCAGCAACTTTGTTTTAGTCCTGCAAGATTATGGACACATTTTACTTAAAAATTCCACATTATTTTAAGATTGCTTATGTGAATTTTCTCAATAGACTCAGGGGGCTTTAAAGAAAGGAAATACACCTTGTGTCTAAAACATAGTAATGGGGCTGGGGAGATGGCTCAGTAGAATAAGCGCTTCCCTGGCAAGCACAAGGGTCTGAGTTCAATCCTCAGCTCTGCAAAAACAAACAACAAACAAAAAAAATATAGTAAGTATCTTGGACCTGCTGAATATGGAATACTTTATTTTTTAAAAACTGATCTAGGAGTTCTTGAATGTCCTTAGGCTGCATCCTTCTTGGCCTCCAGAGCAGCTGCTCTTTTCCTAAATCCTCCTCCTCTCTTCCCTTAGATGCATTCACTTCCTGAGTTTTAATTCTTACTTCTGTCCCCTGCAGAAATCTCCCTCATGAGAAGACACAAATCTTCCAGGTTTCCAAATTCTCATTAGACACTAGAGACTGTAGCAGTATAACTATTCTTTCAATTCCAGTCAAATCATGAAGAAATCGCTAAGTACATAAGTTACCTGGTTGCTTTCTAAAACTAGGTACCTATTTAAATAGGTGGCAAATTAATGAAAAACGAATTGTATCCTAATCAGAAATATACTCAAGATAAACATATGGAGTTTTGCATGTCATTGTAAGTTTTCTCTGTGTTAGGTTCACAGGCTAGTTTACTCAAAAAAAAAAAAAAAAACCTTAAATATGGAGAGGAGTAATAATTGACTTAGGCCAAAATACAGTTACATGGTTTAGTATGGTAATCTTTAAATTACAAAACGTCATACACATAGAAAAAAACCCACGAACTTGTTGTATTTTTAGTTCTTATAACTGAATAGTAAGAGTTCTGCTGACCTCTTACTCTAAAGTGGGTCCCAGCTCCATACAGAAACTTCACAAATATCTGCTGCAAATGATGATATGTGTATGTACAAAGAAAATTTGTCTTTTCTTTCTTTTTATATAAAAGAGGACTAAATATGGTTACAATACTGTTTTTAACAATATGTTTCAGTTTTCTGTGGCCAAGATTAACAGAGAAACAAAAGAAATGATTAATTAATTATATATGATTTGGAGTTTGTAGGCTTTATCATAAGATCTTTTTGGTTTTTATTCTACATTTCTAACACGTGGGTAATTCTCTCAGAAAGAAAATAGTCTTGCCTGCACATCTTTTCTTATTTCCATGTGATTTAGGAAATGTGAAGAAGACCGAATTACTTGCAGGAATTTGGGGGAAAATATCGGTTCAGCTTAGTACAGTCATTCAACACAAATTCTTTATTGAGAAAACAGCATGTCCTGCTCTACTGTTCTATTCCAAGTAATATTTAATTGCTTCCTGAACCTCTTCCAACTTGAATTAGCATTAATTTATTGTGTAACTAAATACATTGCCCTAAAATAATTAGAAATGGTACAATGTCCTCCACAGCATGTATTAGCAGCAGTGCTTCAGCAGTCTTCAGCAGGAAATGCAGAAACAATTTTCTCAGTATGACCTGACTTAACCAAACGTTACTTCCTCACATGTGTCTTTGCACATGTGTGTGTGTGTGTGTGTGCTCCCCATGGTCTTGAACTTGATTTACAGTAGATTCTTTCGGCCATTAGGGGGCGCAGCCTGTTACTAATTCTATAGGTTCTGCTCTAAATGTCTGGATATGCTTTCCTAAGGCCTCTGTAGCTTGAGTCCTACTTTACTGTACTTTTGGCCATGCTGCAGTTCCTCTAAGGTGCCAAGTTTTGTTTTGTGTATTCTGCATTCCTCTCTGCTTTTACTTTTGTTGTGCTAGTACCCTAAAGTGCCCTCTACCAGCAGATGGGCATGGTGGCACTTGCTTATAATCTCATCATTCTGGGAGGCTGAGACAGGAGGCTCTCTAATTTGAGCACATCTCAGGCAACTTAGTTACTTAGCAAGGCTCTGTCTCAAAAAAACAAAACAAAACAAAAGGAAAAGGATGCAACCCAGTGCCAAGGCCCAGGGTTCAGTCCTCAGCACAAAAAAACAAAGCCCTCCGCTGTCTGACTGAACCCACTTCCTCATACTTCTAGGCCCCTAGATGGTGTGCACATGATTCCCAGTCTCCATTTACAACTGCAGCGTGCTTTTTACCCTCTCTCCTTCTCCATGCCCCATGGCTCATGGTGCGGAGCCTTCATTGCCTGGTTCCTTGAGCTCTGGCTTACACTTCACGTTGGTTGATGGGAGGCACCAGCAGAAGAGAGGAGGGCAAGAGGAGTGCGAGGTCTCGGTGTTTCTTTCCTCACTGCTCTCTTATAATTCCATTTCATTGGATGTGGAGCAGCAGTAGTTTTGTTCCAAGCAATACCATAGCTTGGAAGCCACAGCTCTCCCCAGCTGCTTGGCAGAGAAGCCTTCCACTCCCTCTGGCCTCGGAGTGTTACCTTCTTCCTGTTCTTCACCCTCCCTCTAGGTTCCCTATGACACTACCTTACCTTCTCTAGTCGATTTGAAGTGTGCTTTCACTGAATACATTGCAGACTTGCTCACACAGACAGGTGTGAGGATTGCACCACTTGCTTACGTGTTTGTTTTCTCCAGTTGAAGGAACTCCTCACGGTATCATCAGAGTGGGGTGCTGTACAGTAGTAATCCCATTTGGATGCACTGTAACTGTGGATGCATATGCACCATCAGCTGCTACTAGTGTGGTCCTTGGTAAATAGTTTTTAGTAAATTGATGGATGCCATGAATAGTTTTATTAAAATATGCTTTTCAAACTTTTTATGGGAAAGTATTCTTACGTATCTCACTTAATTCTAGAAGTGAGATATGCTTCTAGGTAATTCTGGAAGGTGAGATCAATACCTTCATTTCACAGAGGAGACCAAAATCTAAAACATCAATGTTTAGTGCAAATCAGAGTCAATAAAAGAGTTGTAAAAAGCACAGCTTTCTCTTCACCATATTCCACAGTGTCTCATAAATGATGTTTTTCTACACAAGTTCAGAATTTAGCTCAAACATTTGAATTATTTTTAAGTAGCTTCCTGATATATATATATATATAAAGATGTTCTACTTTCTATCTTAACCCTTGTTTAGGGACAAACATCTGAGTATTAATAATGTTAACACGGCCATTCACACTCTATCTCATGCTAATTTTATGGTTTTGCATGTGAATTTTGAAAGCCTCAAGTTGAGCAACTCCAAATAGTTTATATACTAGATCATTGCATGTTGGACTAATTAACTTTTATGTGGAAGTGAATAAATTCTTTTCCCTGAGGGATGGTTGGGCATCATGTCCATCAAGCAATGGGGGCAGTTGGAGAGCAGTAATGATCCAGTTGGAAAACATTTCACTCATGGATTCTCCATAGAAAACCACACGTCTTAGGTTCATGCCAAGATCTACTAAGTATCAGTACAATTAAATGGGAAGGGGGTCGGGGTTGTGGGGAAGGAAGGGAAGGGGTGAAAAGGAATGAGGATAGATCACCTACGTGTACCAGCTCCCCATGAGGAATGTAACCATTATATATTCTAAATGAGTACTATGAGATACAGAATTGGAAAAGTTTCCTTCTGCATGACTTGATAGTTGCCACATGGTTTGTAGGATTCGGATTATATACCAATCTCTACTTGAGAGATTGGATTGTAAATTTCCTACTGAGAGCCAACTCTGCCCTTGGTTTCTATCTCAAGATACATGCCCACCTTATCAGGAGACTCACCCTCGTGTCTAAAATGCTTTGATGGGAGATCACTTCCCGTGTAGATTTTTGAAAAATCCAAGCAAGAAGAAATTAGGCACAGTGAGAATCTTTTTGAATGTCCTGGCTATGACAAACAAGGCCTTCATTTTTCATGTCATGGAATCATCATGATAGAATCCTTTTAAATACATCTATGTGGTCTCAAAATGTGAGGTAATGTGATCCTTTCATTATTTATTCCATACATGTTTATTGATCATCTACTATACGCTGAGTGATCCTAATAATTAGGAATCATCAGGAAACAAGCTGAAGGTTCCTGTTCTTGCACCTCTATCATTTTCATAAGCATATTTCCACCCATGGAAACATGTTTTCCACCTATGAACAACTGAAGGAAGTAGCTGTAGCCTACTTAAAATTTTATTCTGTATTCGAAAAAATTTTAAAAACCATAGAAGATAGTGCATGCCAAAGAGCCTAATATTTGTGTGTTAACTTGTACAAATTGCCAGGCAGACTTTTATACACTTAAGCTAGCTTAATTCATACAAAAATCTCATGATACTACTTTAAATCTCTTCTTGCAGATGAAGAAATTGAGGCAAAACAAGGTTATACACCTCACCCAACTCATAAAACTTTATGTGCAGTAGAGTAAGCACTTCAACCCAATCATTTCTCATTTCATTGTCTCTCCCTTTCTCCCTTTGTCTTAGTTCTCTCTCTCTCTCTCTCTCTCTCTCTCTCTCTCTCTCTCTCTCTCTCTCTCTCTCTCTCTCTCTCTCTCTCCTGGTGGTGGGGATTGAACCCAGAACCCTAAGCATACTGAGCACATACATGTTCTACCACTGATTTACATTTTCTGCTCTGTCTTAACTTCCTTTAAGCCATTACACAATTCTGTTTCTCTCTAATTGCCCTCCAGCTGAAGGATCTCCAAGGTCTGATAAGTCTACAAACTTGAAAATTAATTAGGTAACATTTTGTCCCTTTTAAGAATCCCCTAAGTAAAGTACTTCAGGGAGGAAAGAGCTTACTACTTCTACAACAGCCTGACCATTTCTATAGAATTGATTGCATCTGGTTCTGGTTTTGTCTGTAAAATTAGATGTAAAAATACCTTGGTCTACCACACAACCAGCCTCTTTGATGCAAGAGAAAGCTTCCATCACCTTGCCTTCTTCCTACCCCAACAATTTTTTAAAAATAAATTTTATTGAGAAACAAATAGCAATGAGACAGTTTCAAAACTGATTAGTAGGACAGTTTCAATAATTAGCCCATTGCATGTTGTTGTCTTCATTGTGGTTATCCATAGTACAAGATGCACACATGATATCCTGTCCATTATTAGCACGAATCTTTCTTCTCATTGAATTAAGCGAAAGTAGCTGTATATCTATCTTAACTGTTTTGTATATACAGATACAAATTGTTCCTACATTTGTATTCCCTTTTTTTGTTTAGTTTTAGAAGAGATGGGTATTCCATTGCCATTTAAATATTGTAGGTGTGTGAATTCAGCAAAGTAATCCAAGACAGTCCAGTAGTCCGTAATAGTATGGGTTATCCATAGGACTGGCAATGTCGGAAGCTGCTGACTTGAGCCTTTTACAGCTCAGCATATTAATATGGCTTTAATTTTTTAGACCTCATTTTTAAATTTTTCCCCTGGATGGTTAAGACCAAGATAAAGCAAGACCTATATAACAAGAAATATAACTTTGGTATCTGCCAAGGTCAGTCAAATCCCTTCAGGACTTACCCTGAAACCCTGTACCATAGTTTGTAGATCCTTTGTCAGTGTCAGCCATGTGGATGAGTCAGGGCCATTGCTTGACCAATTTTCTTTCTGTGAGAGCCTGAGAGAATGTTTTCTCTCCATTTGACTCTCCTTAGGCACATTCTACATCATCGATCACTTTCCTCTGTGGCCCCATAGTCTCTTTGATCAGTAAATTTTATTTTTTGTATTTTAGGGAAGGGTCTACAGAGTCTACAGGGTCTCACTACTAGATCAGACTCATAGTGATTTGCCTCTTTACAGCCTTCCAAGAGCTGGGATTATAGGCAGGCTAACATGCCCAGTCTAATTCACTGTCTCAGCATGCCCTGGTGCAGGGCCAGCACAGTCGCTCAGGGATCAAACCCCTAGCCCCTGCGCCTGCTTGCAGGCATTTTAATCTGATGAGCTATTTGGTTGGCCTGAAGTTGTTTTTTTTTTTTTTTTGGTTTTGAAGACTGAAATGGTAAAAACTTCAGGTCTGTCCTTTCAAAGTCATTTCCAATGCTGTGTTAAAAAAAGAAAAAAAAACAGTGCACAACTACAACAATAAATGAGGTATGCAATTTAATTCTGGATATTACAGGGAGGCTTAATGAAGCAGAGAAGTGAGTTTCCAGAGAAGAAGAGATTAAAGTCTGGAAAAGAAGCAGATCTGTCTGCAGATTAAAAAACAAACACCTTTCAGAGGTCAGGGAACCTAGAAACCCACCTCAGGAAAGTACCATGCCATCTCCTAATGGAAGGTAAGAAAACTTAATGGAGACTGGAATGCTTTTAAATAAAATGTTGCCATAAAAAATAATTTGCCTTGAGAAAATAATTTTTACGCTGAGGATCAAAGGACTAATTATTAGGGCAATTATAGTATATCTGGTTTGTATTTTAGGCTCTCCAGAGAGCTGTTATTTCCAATAAAATCATAGGTGTGAAAACATATTAAAATTTTAAAAATAACTTTGGAACAATTTTACTTTTGTTTCAGGTAAGATTCAAATTTAAGTAGAATAAAAATTGTTAGCTTTTGCCTGACAAGACCACTGAAATGTTGAAGCCTTTTGTTGCAAATCCAGTTTAGTGTTTGAAAGTTAGTTGGCCGGGACACAAAGTATGGATTAAAATGGGGTACATATGCATGCCTAAATATTTGTCAAACATTTTTTTAGAAAAAGCCCAAACGGAACACGTAAGAACTCCCAAATTGCTTATCATGTTCTCCCAAAACCTAATTGGAAAGTGTATGTTGTAGCTGCAGTGGTCCAGTACATGTCCCTATAATCAAGGTCATGATGGGCCTGCACCCATGGAAAGGTCATCTGGTTTGTCACAGTGGCAAGATAGCTAGAGGGGCAGGGAGCCAAGGCCAGTCACGTGCTGCTCCTAGACTGACTTCTGAAGGCTTCCTTCTCTGGTTAAGCGTGAACCCCCTCTTTTGGTTTTCATGGGCACCAAGGCTTCCCCAGTTAGAGCCTGTTGCATACCTTACTGCCCATGGAAACCCCACCCCCAGCCCAGCAGGATAAATTCCTTGTGTCTGCTTGCCTCCTCCCTAAGGGACCTTGCTTCTCCCAGGCAGCCCTCCCCTGCCAGGCAATAAAGGGTTTCTTTACTTTTTTCTCACTTTTCTTTTGCGCCCGAGAAAGGAATATTACTGTTTTCAATTTTGAGTAGACTGTTTTTCTCAAGTGTCTGTAAAACGCAATGTTCATTTCAGGTTTTCCCCCCAGATTTAACCTGTACAGAGCAGAATGTTACCCACGACTTTGTTGTTCAGGGTAGCTTACAGGTCCTGCCACCATGGCTCCACTAACCATCCACCAGGAAGGAGGTCCCGCAAGGAAAGACTGCTGGTCAGAACATCCCTTTATGGACATATTTTCTTATGCTCCTTTTAGCCAGCTGGGCACTTGACAAAGCTGTTGTTGATGTCATCTGTGATGTCGTGAGGATACTGGCTGTCCACGTTACAGCCCACAGACTGGGTGGTCCTCAGGACCTCCTTAATGGTTCTGGAAAGTTCTCTGGCTAAAGACCAGTGCCACATCCATCAGGCAATGTTGACAATTCCACTTTCTCTCAGGCTTCCACAGAGAGCAAATTGGTCAAGCAATGACCAGGACTCATCCACATGGCTGACACTGACAAAGGATCTACAAAGTGCTGTACAGGGTTACAGAATAAATCCTGAGGGTACCTGACGGACCTTATCTGATACAAAAGTTACATTTCTTGTTATACAGGTCTTAGTTTAACTCGGTCTTAACCATGTAGCAGAAAAGTATAAAAATGGAGATGTATAAAGTCATATATTAATGTACTGAGCTGTGAATGGCTCAAGTCAACAACTTCTGTGGATAACCCACTTCTAAACTGGAAAAAAAGTGATATCTCCACTGTGTTTAATGTTGTTCTGCTTCTTTCTGTCCCTTGGCAGCTCCGTGAGAGCTCTGATGATAGGGCAGGGGCAGAAGGCGCCGCCTCAATCTGAGCCTGTCTGTTCTGGATGGTCAGCTTCACTGTGATCCGCAAGCCCTTCCACTTACCAGTTGCCTTGGTGATGTCATCCCCCACTTTTTTTGGAGACAGACCGAAGGGACCGATTTTGGGTCCAGAGCGATGTGGTTCTGACTTCTCCACTGGTGCACTTCAGGAACACAACTTTGATCTCGGAGTCAAACTTGGGCGGCATGCAGGAGGTGGCCGGGGTCGGAAGAACCGAGATTCAGGACGACCAAAGAAAGTTGTACCTTAGTCTCCTCCTAGCTGAAAGCTGAAAAAACTTGAGTAGATATTTTAAAAATGATTAAAATTTACTTATTTATACGTTCATTTACTTCTTTATCTCTTGCTGTGTGGTTTGGGCTGGTCTGGACTTGTTATGTAGCCCAGGCTGGCTTCAAACAGCAATCGTCTTGCCTCAGCTTCCCAAGGGCTGGAATTATAGGTGTAGCTTTAAATGATTAAAATTTAATACTAATCCCTTTACTAGAGGTTTGTCCTCACTTGTCTACACGGGGTGGGGAAACAAACAGCATTTCTTTAGGTTCAGTTTGTTTGGTTACAATTTTCTGAAATGAGAATTAGCTTGAGCTGGGCGGGATCAGAAACATGTAAATGGGGCCCGTCCACTGGCCGTGTCCAGGCGTATGAATGCTTTGTGCTCCTGCGGCATAGCAGCCAAGCGCAAGGTGAGCGGCACGCTTGGAAGCGGCAAGCTGTGGAGGAGCCCGCGTTTGCGTCTTCACGCCAAGATTTCCTTTCACTAATTGGCTTTGGGAGAGCTTACTGAGAGCATTTCTCAGATATTAAGGTTTTTTTTCTCTTGTTTCTGTAATTCAGCAGCTCAACTTTTCCTTAGACAAGCCATGGCGAAGCTGGTAGGGCTCTCAGTGACAGTCCGCTGCAGCGCTGTGTCCTGGCTTCACCGCCACTGTCCTAGACCTGCACCCATCTCCCCTCTTTCTTTCTTAATGTAATGCCCTATGGATTCTTTTTTTTTTTTTTTTTTTTTTTTTGGCAGAGCCGGGGATTGAACTCAGGTCCTTGTGTTTGCCAGGCAAGCGTTTATTCTATTGAGCCATCTCCCCATCCCCATGGCCTAGGAATTCTGTGGTAGTTTAATTTATTTAAAAACTTAGTAAGGCTTCTTAATTGTATAATATTTTCTTGAAGACGTACTGCTCTTGTTAGTTCTCTGGCTATCATCTTTTGAGCTCTTGGTCTTTTTTACATTGATACTTTGTGCCAAATTGAGAAGTTTATTAACTGAGCGACTCAGCAGGGGGCAGGGTCCTCACTTTGTAAACATCCTGTGCTTGTGCATGAAGAGGGTCCAGGGACGGTGTCGGTGTCGGTGTCGGTGAATAGCCCTGAGGGAGGAGGGAGGAAAAGAGCCCCCCCTCCCGGCTGATTTTGCTGCCTTCCACCACCATGAACGGTTGCCCCTCTGCCATGTGCCACCCTGTCGTGGAGCCAGCAGATTGCGGACTGAAACCTCCAAAGACTTTGAGCTAAATAAATAAACAAACCTTTTCTTCCTTAATTTTGGGCGTCAGATATTTTGTCCCAGCAATGAGAGAAAAGTAACCTAGACTGATCCTAATCCCAGTTTCCCCCTATACCTTGTTATATTTAGTGCAGTTTTAGAGGATGTGAGGTTTTTTCCCTCAGGCAGTACCTATGTTTTTCAACATTATGCTGAACACATGAATTTACGACTCAATTCACATAGAATTTGTCACTGATACGGTAAACCTTCCTGAGAAGTCTCAAGGACATAGTAATGCATCAAATTCTTAATACAAAATCTCCAAAAATGCAAATCTGGACATAAAAAATAGAGTGGCAGGGCAAATATAAAACAAATTATCAGAGAGCAAACATTTCATTACTTTGATATGGGAAGAATCATTGCTTTGATGTAAATGTTTGGTATAAATAATGTTTTGTGGATAAATATATTGAAAAGCAATCATTTCAACTAATTCAGTATATAAAATCCCCCGACCTAAATCAGAAAGAGCATGTGCATTTGCTTCAAATTAATTATGCCTTTATATATAAGCAGAAAAAATTTAAGACATATATATTACATCATTAAATGGTGGTGCTGTATTTAATAAAACAACTGGAGAAATAGCTCGGTGGCATAAGCACCTGATTAGCAAGCACAAAGTCATAAATTTGATCCGTGGTACTACATGCTGTGCCCACCCTGGAATCTGGCATGGTGGCACATGCCTGTAATCCCAGTACTGGGAAGGCTGAGACAGGAAGATCACTATGAGTCCATGTATTTTTATCAAAAATAAAATAAAACAACTGAATTTACAGTTCTGGCTAATTTACTTTCTCATAGAAAAATATTAACTTATTTTTAAAAGAGTATATGTAGTAATTTAAGTTAACATGCATTTAGTAAAAAAGCATTTCAAATTTCTGATGATGTCACAATTCTTAGGAAATCAAAGGTTATAGTTAAAATACATTTGTAGACTATGATAACAGGAAGGAATGAACTAATGAAATGTAATTACTAATTATTTCACAATTAACTTCCTTAAGCCTGTTTTCTCATCTGTATAGTGAAGTTAGTGATAATAGGTACCTAAGGCATTGTTGGGAACATTAAATGAGATGATATTGCACTTTGTAAAACACTTAACACAGTGGCAAGTCCACAGTAATTCTTCATTAAATGCTGCAATTATTCCAATTGGCAATTACAAATCCTATTGTTTAGGGAAGAGGTGTATAAACTGGTCCCAACATTTCAATATTTTAATCTTATGTAGTTCTTGCTATGAAAAGGTGTCCCTCCCTTGAACTTACTCTTTGAAAATAATGAGTCATATGAAGCCTAGTTCAGCCACAATGTTAATGTGAATACAAATAAATGTAGGAGAGTCTTAAAATCTGCAATCTAATCTGATAAATAAGATTTAGAAAAGTACATGTTTAGCTTTCCTGCATTGTAATAGTTACATAGGACTTATAGTCATGGGACAGTTTTAACCCTTTCTTTAAGTAAAACTTAACCTTCTTTGAAGAAAGGACTCTTTATCAAGCTTTAGATTAGGTACTAGCCAATGAATATTTTACCGCACAGGCCCACATCTTAGTAATTTAGTAACCTAGACTGATCCTAATCCCAGTTTCCCCCTATACCTTGTTATATTTAGTGTAGTTTTAGAGGATGTGAGGTTTTTTTCCCCTCAGGCAGTACCTATGTTTTTCTGGATGAGAAAATAGAAAAAAGGTTGGAAGCTATAGTTTTGGATGAGAAAAATAGAAAAAAAAGGTTGGAAGCTATAGTTTTGGATGAGAAAAATAGAAAAAAAAGGTTGGAAGCTATAGTCTGTCATTATAGTGCATGAAGTGACAAAAGATAAAACATATGAGGCTTTGAGCCATTTATGTTCTGATATTTCACCTGCATTATTGCTAAATTCTGAGTTAGTTTTACTAATCTGAATCTCTTATTAACTCTAATTTACCTTACACACAGCAAAAATTTACCCTGGATTAAGTAGTTCTCTCCTTTGCAAGAACACCGATAAAATCATATTCCATTTCAGGTCATGAGGTTTATAATCACAGCATTTTATTGAACAGTGAATCATTCCTACATTTCATTTGTCTTTCTCTGCACTTAAGCATGAGCAGAGTGCTATTTCCTACTAAATAATAATAAAAAAAACTATAAAAAAGAAAGTGAAAGAAGGACAGACAGAAACAAAAAATAGAAATGATATGGGGAGATGGGAAGAGAAGAAAGAAGCCAGACAAAGAAATATTTCCCACTTCTTCATGTTTCTTTTTTTTTTTTTTTTTTTTTTTTTTTGTCTTTTTGAGACAGGGTCTCACTATGCAGTTCAGGCTGGCCTTAAGCTCACTTTGTAGCTCAGGCTGGTCTCGAACTCACAACAATCCTCCTGCCTCAGCCTCCCAAGTGCTGGGATTACAGGCATGCGCCACCACGCCCAGCTCTTCATGTTTCTTTACTGCTTTACTTATCTTCACTTCTGGACAATTCAGATTTGTGAATCTGTAGTAAGACCCTGTTCAAATGCCTGAGAAGGAAAATCAGTCCAATCAATAAGTTGCCCTTGGGGCTGGGGAGATGGCTCAATGGAATAAGCACTTCCCTGGCAAGTGCAAGGGCCTGAGTTCAATTCCTGGTTCCACCAAAAAAGAAAAAGTTGCCATTAAATTTAGGTCTGTCCTGTCTGAAGCTCATTAAAAATTAAAGATAGATAATCATGTAGATCAATGTAATAATGCAATATACTATAAACTGAGAGTGCTATGTGTAAGAAAGGTATCTCAAAAATTAAATTTTTAATTTTAGAAAAATTTTAAATTTACAGAAAAATGGCAAAGATTGTATAAAGAGTTCCCATGTGCTCTTTACCCACTTTCCCTTATCAGAATCTTATATCAGTACAGGACATTTGTTGTAATTAATGAACCTATGTTCAAATATTATTATTATTATTATTATCATCATTATTATTATTGTTTAGGGAAGGGTCTACAGGGTGTTCAGGGTCTCACTACTAGATCGGACTTGTAGTGATCCACCTGTTCACAGCCTCCCAAGAGCTGGGATTACAGGTGTGCAGCTGGGATTACATGCCCAGTCTCAATTGCTGTCTCAGTGCACCCTGGGGGCAGGGTTGGCACAGCAGGCCTGGGGATTGAACCCCAAGGCCCTGTGCCTGCTTGCAGGTACTTTAATCTGCTGAGCTATTTGGCTGGTCCCATATATATTATTAACCAATGCCCATGCTCTATTTTGTTTTGTTTTTACCCAGTTCCTTTTTCTTCTCCAACACCTGACTCAGAATACCAGGTTACCTTTAGTTGCCACGTCTCCTTAAATTCCATGTAGCTGTGATAGTTTCTTTTGTTGATGACCTTGACAGTTTGGAGGAGTATTGTACACGTGTTCTGGAGGCTAGCTCAGTGCTGGGGTGTGTAGGATATTTTTCTTCTGCTGGAAGTTGGGTTGTATGTGTAAGAAGACTACAGCAGAAGGGCCTTCTTCGCCATGCCACAGCAAGGGTGCATACCTACTACTGTCACTCTTGACCTCAAGCATCTGGCTAAGGTTTCTGTATTGCAAAGTTATTCCTTTTCGTCCCATTTCCACATTTTTATTCTTTTATATGAAGTCAGCATGCATGGCCAACATTTAAGGAGTGGGGAGTTTTGGTTCATCTTTTTCATGGTGAAATATATACATAAATTACATGGAATTCTGTATTGGAGATTTCTAGTAACTTATTTACAGCAGTATGGATTCATGAACTTTTATTTTGTGTTTTAGGGGTGCTGTGGTACTTTATTTTGTTGCTGACATTGTTCCTCAGGAGCGCCTTCAGCTGGCTCCTTTACCCCTTTCACATATTCCCATCATTGTGGGGTTGTTTATTTTAAGAAACTCTTTTTTTGGTGTGTGTGTCACAAGATGCTCCAGAGTCATCTTGCATATTTTGTATCCCAGTCTTAGAATCAGACATTATTCCAAGAGCCTCATTTCTTTATACTGCTGAATGGTGTTAGAAACTGTTTTAAATTTGTAGTGTGCTTCTTACTACTGGAGTATCATTACTTCTATATCCTTTCAGTTGATAGAACAAGGAAATGTATATGTATATTATTTGTCTATATTAAGATAATTATAGACACAGAAAATTGAAGAGCTAGTACAGAGATATCTTTACCCAGATCCATCTGAAGAGTACACTTTAGATAGCCACAGTACTGTATAAAAATACAGAAGTTGACACTAGTAAAACATTTATGGATAGCTCTATGCCATTCTGGCATCAGTTGGTTCATGTTATTACCACTAATAAAGATGCAAAACTAGAGGTCATGAAGCACAGAAATTTCCATTGATTTTTCCTTTATTGACATGTTTGTCTCCTCATTGCTTCCTGTGACATGGATCCGCAAATGCTGGCAGCTGCAAATCTCTTTACTAGGCCTCTAATCTTACATTTTGAGAACACAGTATGAGCAGACTGTACAATATGCAAACTTCTGAGACTGGATTTTTCTACTCAGACATCTATGGAAGTTGTATGAGTCAATAGTTTGCTGCTTTGTCATTTCTATGTGATATTGATTGTTGTGGATATGCCATAATTTAATTGACCTGTTTACCTACTAAAAGTCATTTCGATTGCTTTTAGATTTGAGAAATTTTATTTTTTGTTTTTTTTGGTGGAACTGGGGATTGAACTCAGGCCCTTGCACTTGCTAGGGAAGGGCTTATTCTACTGAGCCATGTTCCTGGGCCCCTTGAAAAATTTTAAATAAAGTTTTCTGTACAAGTTTCTTCATGGACATAAAATTTAATTTCTCCGTGATAAATTTCAAGAGTTATATTATTTCAAACATGAACCATCAAAAAGCCTTATCACACAATCGTCTGACCAGTAGAGTGGGACTTCTGTGTGCTAGCATGACTCCAGATTGCATCTTCTCTGTATATTCCTGATTTCTGGCTTTACTTCCTAAGTTCCTTTTATTTTTACTTTATAGAAAATTCAACATTTTCTTTTACAGCTCTTTCAAAGCTATGTTTGATTGAGAATATGCATGTATTATTTCACTTGAGGTTCTCAGAATGTGGGTCTGGGGACACATGATTGTTTCAATATCCTTTCAGGGAGTCTTTGAAGTCAAAATAATTTTTATAACCACAAAGGAATTATTGGTCTTTTCACTCTCATGCTTTCCAGGGGCTACATAATATGCAATGACATCATAACTGGTGGAATATATGCTTGAGTATTAACATTTACGGCCTTAATTCCTATACTGTATATCAATGACACATCCCACACTAACAAAAGCTCTTAGAGCTCTTAATAATAGAGTATAAAAGGGCTCTGGGATCAAACAGTTTGAAAACAGTAGTTTGCATTAGTCATGTTATTTGTTTTGAATACCGTTTTGTAGTTTTTAAGTTCTTTAATGTCAAGAACTATATTTTTACAACTCTTTGAAGGTACCTATAGTGCCTATAACAGTGACATGATAAGGAAAGAGTGATAAATAAATAAATAAATAAATAAATAAATGGGACTTGTAATTGTAATACCAATATCCTATGTTTCTGGGACATATTCGTGAGATGTAATCTATGAAAGCAGTGACTGCTTATACCAGCAGACAGCAAAGCCTAAGTCAACCTTGTAAGAAGAACTAGAGGTAGGTTTACTTGGGGGGATGGAGGAGGAACTGCCCCAATCATTTTATCACTTGCTCAAATAACAGCCTTTAGTTGAAAAATAATAAAAATGTAACTTGCAATGGTTCCACAACCCAGTTACCCCCAGCTACATACTCATACACAAAAAAGAAGACTTTCTCTATGCAAATAGTATATGAAAAGTTTTTGTAATAGTCTTCATATATAGAATTACAATAAATACATGGAAGATGGAACCTCTTTTGTCTCCTCAAAGCTTCCCTAAACTGACTTTTTAATATAGCAAGGTAGCCAGGGAAATAGTAGAACAAGTACTTGCCTGGCAAGCACAGGGTCCTGAGTTCAATCCCCAGAATGGCAAGCAAAAAAAAAGACTCAAACTTCTGACAGTGCTACTTTTAGACTGGTTATGGTGGTGTATACCTGTAATCCTACCACTTGGGAGGCTGAAAACAGGAGGATCATTATGAATCTGATTTGTGTAGTGAGACCCTGTAGACCCTGTACTAAATACATTAAAAAAAGGCAAATTGCAGTGAGTTAAATGGTAATTTTGAAAGAATAATTTATCTATCCCAAAAAATTAAAGATATATTAACTTATCTCTTACTTTGCACTAGGTGCTGTGCTAGGTTTTTGGAATATGAAGACAAAACCCATGACTCTTACCATATATTTAGAGCTTAATACTGTTTTAATTTTTGAATCCCCAAAAGATGTCTCAAGTCCAAGGAATCCTCTTGCTCAATCCTCAAAGATAGGTGTTTGGGACACTACTTTTTCTTCTAATTTGACTGAATATAAACAACTGTGTTTATAAACAACAAGTGGCCAAATTTCTAAATTAGAGCTTTAGCAAGAGCCTATTTCAGTTACTGAGAACCAAGGATATATGCAATGATAACATAGTGTAGTCTTTGCCTATTTGAAGGTTATAGTTTGACAAAAGAATGTTTTCCACTATTTAAATTGATATTTGTGAGACTGAGTGTGGTAGCACAAGCCTGCAAAACCAGTGCTTGGGAGACTGAAAACAGGAAGATCACTATGAGTCCAATGTGTATAGTGAGACCCTGTAGACCCTGTACTAAATACATTAAAAACTTGATATTCTTCTCCATTAAAATATATATAAATATATATCAATTGTGATTTTATTTATTTATTTATTTATTTATTTATTTATTTATTTATTTAGCAGTACCAGGGATTGAACTCAGGACCTTGTGTTTGCCAGGCAAGCACTTATTCTACTGAGCTATCTCCCTGGTCCCTACTTGTTATTTTTAAATGATACTTTTCAATCTTATAACTAGGACCCCAAGTGGAAAAACTAGTTTGACTGTGTTCATTTAACCTTTATGAGATAGACGGTCTCCTTGTTACTGTACGATTTAGTTCTTCTATTTCCGTGCGATTCTCATATGCCCCATCTCCTTTCTCCTGTTACAGTTCTTGCTTTTTAATTAGGTTAGTGTATGCTAATGCACAGCTGATTGTAGGGGAATATTTTAAGTTTTATTTTAACTGCAATAAAATAGTCTTGTGCTAAATATTTGCAAAGGTCAAAATTTTTACATGAGAAAAGTGCTTCTACAGAGAATAAAAGGATATAGTTGAATAACGTTTTATATATCAAGCATTTGGTAGATGCTTGATGAATGAGTGAGTGATGTAAATTGAGCAGAAGTTGAAATTCTCTTAGTGTCTTTAGTTAATTTGCTTAAATATTTATCATGTGCGTTCTTTGTGCCTGGCATTGTGCAGAGAATAAAGAAAGTAATAGAGTGACTTTGCCCTTAAATACTTTAGACTTCAGAGGAGTGGACCCAGTTCTTCTAAAGAGATGTTTTTAAAATATTATAGTAGTCAGAATGAAGGGGGTATAGATAAATAAATAGGAACAAAATTTTGAGTTGACCTAACCCATCCTCAGAGAATTAGAGATGCTTACAAAATTACATTAACTCCTATTTTACTAACAAAAAAAAAAAATTCATGTGTGTGATTAGGAAGAAGTGGGCCAAAGAGTAGTGTGGACAAAAGTAAAGGCAGAGATGAAAGGACACAATGAAAACAGAGGCCTAGCAGGGGATACCTGGAGAAAGGAAGGCTATGAGGAACTGAAAATATAATTCATAATTCCAGCTTGGAACCATAAGAGAAATGCAAGAGAAGAGCAGGACTTACCTAATACTGTGATGCTTTACTTTGGAAAGAAACTTCAACTTCTACTGTAAATGTTAGGGAGAACTACAAAGTCCAATAGAGTTATGGAAGAAAGAACAATATTCAAAGGAAGCATTAATGATAAGCTTGAATCCCAGGGAGAAGAAGCCCTTTTCATCTGTGCCAGTCTAACCCCATGAGGAGCCATATTTACATCAAGATCAAACAGTCAAATGGAACTTTGTTCTTCCGGGTCAGAGGGCACTCTCTTGAATGACTGCTTCCCTTTTGGAATATCTCCCTCTGCTGGTGTGCTTTCAGCCATCCTCGACATCAGTCCTGTCATTCTCATGTGCTTGTGGTATATCAACTAGCACTTGGGCAGACCCGGTCTTTCTGAGTTAGCAATCTGATGGAATTTGAGGGAACAAGGGATGGAATAATCTGCTTAAACTCCTTTTTATTCTAATTCTAAATGTAGGGGGACAAAACTGATTCTTCCTTCCTTGCCCTCCATCTTTTGTCCCTTGTCCTAGACACTTTTGAAGGCATGAAAGTAAATTTTCTCTTCTTTCTCTGCAGGAGGATAATTCAGGTCTCTGTTCATTAGGGAAGTTAGAAAAAGGGCAAGGGAGTCCTGTGGTTTGCATGGCAACTTGGTTTAAGGATTCATTATAATGAAGCAGTTGAAGTGCAGAAGTAATGGTCATTACTGCAGAGGTCAAGAAACTACCTAGTGAGGGTGTGGAATGGGTTTCTCATGTAGGAACTGGAGTCAAGATGACATCTAAGTTCCAACTGCCAGACACCTCTTTAGATTTGTTAGAATAATATGGCTAAGAGTTTCAAGTAGTGTTACAGGGTGGTGAAACAAAGTGTGAATGAATATTCTCTATACATCAGTAAGAAAACTTTCTTACTGGTGTATAGAGAATATGTAGAAGTAGCTTGCATGTATTTGCTTGCTTTTAACTGTGTCTAGTGAGAATACTTTATGTCCCAGATGAATAACTTTTCTATGGTTGCTAAAATAAAGTATAGCAGAGTGACAAAGACATTTATGGTCTCAGTGTTCTGGAAGCTAGGACTAAAAGCATAAAGTGGCTGAGGTTGGTTCCTTCTGAGGGTCATGAGGAAGTCTCTTCCATGCCCTTCCCTTAGCACTGAAGGTTTCTGGCAATCTTTGACACTCTGAGTTGTTCACATCATCATTCAGTGATGCTGTGTGTGTGTGTGTGTCCCTGAACTTCCCCCTTTAGGTAAGTTTACCCATCCTAGTGGATTGAGGGCTACCATAATGATCTCAACTAGTTACATTAGCAGTGATTCTGTTTCTAAATAAGTCTTATTCTAAAGTACTACAGTTTAGGATTTTCACTTTTGGGGAGGGGAGAACAATTCATGGGGCTGGGGAGATGGCTCAGTAGAATAATCACTTTGCTGGCAAGTGCAAGGGTCTGAGTTCAATCCCCAGTTCTGCCAAACAAAAAAAAGCACAGAGAACAATTCAACTATAACACAAGGTAAGTTTTGAAGATCTAGATTTCATTTTTTGTTTAAAAATAATTGACCATGATGCTGCTTACAGTAATTCTTTTCTGTAGTCTGAACTGAGAGGTTGGACCAGAAAGATTGCAAATTTGGGCTTACATGGAAGTTCTATCCCAGAAAACAAAAACAATAACCAAATAACAAAAACAGAAGAGACTAGGAGTGTGACTCAGTGACAGAGGACTTGACCAAGTGCAGGATGCCCTGGATTCAGTACTGCAAAAAACAATTTTTGTTTTTACTAGGAAAGCAAAAAATACTGTCACTGGCAAGTGTAGAACAGAATTAATTACTTAAGAAAAAAGAAGTGACCAATAAAGTCAAATTATTTGAAGAAACTTCTTTTAGACTAAGCCATTATCAGTCATCCACACTTTACCCACTTACCCCCTAGGCACACAGATTTGCTTATCTTCTCTAAAACTTGAAATAATTAAGACATAGTTTATGTTCCTAAGACATTCATAATTTCAGGGACAAAATATATGCAAATAGTCATAGGATATGTGTGATATGCTGTTATAGGCTTCACTCCCTTGTTACTACACTTTCATCTTTAAAGAAACTAGTTAAATTTTCATTGTGAAACTTACAGATGGAAGTTGCTGAACAATTAGAGCAGAGACAATGGAGGCTTTTCTATAAATCTATTCAAATTCTGTGAACTAAATTCTCCCATATGTTATTTTAAAACTGGATGGGCTCTTAAAAGGGAATATTCATTGTGCATAAGCAAGTGGCTGTTGTGTTGAGCCAAGATAATAAAGAGCTAGGCATGATAATTACACGCTTTTGTCGGTGTACGTGTACCAAGGGTTTGTCAGCCTTGGCATTATGGCATTTGGGGCTGCATGTTCTATTGTAGGTGGTTGTTCTATACATGCGTGGGACATTTCGGCAGCATCCCTGGCTCCTCCTCATAGATGCCAGTAGCTGCTCCCTGTCCCTTGTTTGTGGAAACAGCCTTCACTTGTGTCAACTGGACAGCATTGCCCCAGCTGAAAGCCACTAATTTCTACCTTAATGTTTCCCTCCCATGGCATCGTATCTAATTTAATGTGTGCCATACTGATCTGGTTCCCTACCCATCTTTCACTTAAGTTGAAGCAAGCAAATCTACTTCAGTTGTTTGTTAGCTTTTGGGCAGTTAACATCTGTACTCTAAAGGAGTAAGACATTGTATTAGTAACTTGTAACTTGAGCTAGCTCTCTAAACATCTGCATGATAGCCTAAAATTTAATAAGGAGGATAAATGCACATAAAGGAAACCAGAAAAGGGAGAAGGCAAATTAGACTAGAGTGGTTTGGATTCTTACTATCTTAAGTCTAAGGACAAATGTTGGGGCTTGTAGGGAATGAATGAAGGAAGGTGACCTCTTTCATTTATCCTTTGGCCAGTCCCTCCTTAGGGCCCAACTTCCTATTCCCTACACCACTGCTGATGTTCTATCAGCTTCGTCCTGAACTCTTGCAAGGCTATTCTGGTACCACTGAGATCTTGGGTCATTCTTGCATGTCAGCATATCATACCATGGTTGGGGATGTGAATATCAAGCCACAGACCCAACCCAGGCCTATTGGAGTGTAAGTTTTCTGTGAAGATGCCAAGCATTCCTAGCTTTCAGAATTGCAAGGACCCAACTCGACTATTAGAACTTGAGTGATTTGCTGACAACAGCCCTGGCACAAATAGTTCTCAACAGCAGTTATTTTACTGAGCTGAACTTTCTTAACATATCAGATCATTACTCTTAAGTACAAATACGTAGTCTTAGTGAAGTAACGGGGCATAGCCTGTATTGGATTTTGATAGTTCTGGCATTTGGTTCAGCAGCAGCTTGACCCTGAGTTAATTAGTCTGCCTATTCCTGCTGGCTGTTTAATCAAATACTGCAACTTTCAACTTCATCAGTAATTTAGTTCATTTGTCTTTATTATGATTCCATGATTACTTCTGGTTAGAAGACTAGAATTTTTGATAATTGTAATGTTAGTGATGAATAGGAATAATAATGCCTATGTGAAAAATACTCATTAGTATGTCTTCAAAAACATCATGGGCTTTGAAAATACATTTCCTTGAAGAAAAGAAGATAGAAACTATTTCCCTACACACAAATGATCTACGTTATTTTTTCATAATCTAAATTATCCATGATAGGAAAACATCTGATCCAAGAAGAAGAAAAAATGATTTCTTCTTCAAAAATATGTTGAATATTTTTGAGAATTGTATGAATAAGTCTAAGTAGAATAGGATTTAAAAAAGCAACTCCTCCAATTTACTTCCTTAACAAATCACTTACATTTTCCATGTTTACCCCAATCTTGTTGGCATGCATAACCAATTTTATATAGTTGCAATTATAGTGTAGATTCAATTTTGTATTCTGCTTTTTTCACTTAGCATTATTCTTCCATAATAATTTAAAGAGAGTTTTATTTACGGTTATTTCAAATGTAGAGAATATAATTTTCTAAACTGTACTTAAGTGCTCAATTTAAATATTTTAATGACCAACCCCAACCATTAAATGTAGTCTAGATAAGGGTGCGTGATAGTTAATGCTTAACATCTCAGGAAGCAACTTGCATATACATTAGATTAAAGTCAAGTGCTATATGCAAGTGGAAATGAGGACATTAAAGGCTGGTCGTCCTTATGTCTTTAAACAATTTTCATCAGTCAGATGTACTTCTAGAATTGGTTAGTATCACTGCTAAATTTTCATGCCCTGAACTAATCCAGCCAGTTGTAAAATTGTACCTTTCTGCAGATGACTTAACACGTGCACCTCATTTATACTTGAACTTGCTATGATTCACATAGCATTATCCTAAATGATGTTAAGAAATTGTTCATTTTCTGTGTCAGCGAAAAGTGAGGAAAGGCCAACCACATTTTGCCTGAAGAGTGTCATGTCAGAACTGACATCTTGGCAGATACAAAAATGCAAGTAGGATATTTTAACAGGGCATACTAAAACTAATGAACTGAGGACCAATATACACTTCTACATTGTATTAAAGTAGCATCTACTGAATTTACAAATGTTAAAAGGCATGCTTTGCTAGTTGCCATAGGAGTCCTATTTCATTTAGTTTATCAGTTAAAAAATAAATTTGTTTCCCTTTTGTGTAGTTTTTAACCTTGGTTTTAAAAAATGGTTTGGGAAGATGGATTAAAAGCTTAGCCATTTTAATATAAAATATTAAAAGAAAAGTTGATGTTTTATCTCTAGAGTTATTAAAGAAGTATAGAACCTGAACAACTTTTTTGCTTGACAAACTAAGTAGCCAATAAGGCTTTTTATGACCAAAATTGTGCATTAATCTGAAAAGCTAAATTAATACTTGGTTTATGGGATTCTTTGCAGCACTTGGTAAAGATTACTTCTTCTGAACTCACTGTGTATTGAGCTCATTAACATATGGGGTCCAATTTTATTGTTTGCATTTTTAGAGTGAATTTCTTACCCAGAAAATTTACAGAATAATAATAGAACTGATTAAAGGTATACTAACTAGAATATTAAATTTGAATTGAGTTGTTTTTCCTTCAGAAACTGATATAGTTATTGACTGCTCTCTATTAGTGTATTTGTTCCTCTAACAGAGCAACAAAAGCAACCTCAACCAATCTCTTCAATGTTATCTAGGACAGAGGGTCTCAGAGTGTGGGCCCCAAATCAGCATCATCTGGGAAACCTGGGAACTTTTCTTTCCCTACCCAGGACCTACTTTATTGGAAAACTCTGTGGATGCAGCCTTAAAATTAGTTTTAACAAGGCATAGTGTTAATTCTAAGAAAAATAATAAAGCTAATCTTGGAGAAATTATATTTTAGAAATATATTAGGAGGAAGAAGATAAAAATTGGGATTACTTTTTAGGAAAGGGCGAACAGATATGCTCTGGCCTTGGGAGGAAGCTTCCAAAATGTTATAGGTGCATTGTAACAGTTCACTAAAACAAGTTTCAATTATTTCTAGTCTTACTGTATATACTTAGCAGAAAAACAAAAATTTCTTCAGTGTGTCAGACTCATTGTATAGCTAGACAATACCACTTTGTGATCTGTATTTATAGTAACAAGTACAGACAGGAGACTAAGCAAGCTAGTTCTTTTCTTTACTAATTGACACATAATAACTGTATGTGTATATTTAGGTGATGTAATGTGATATTTCAGTATAAATATGGGATCAGTGTAATTGGCTTATCGATTGCCTTAAACATTCCTCATTTCTTTGTGGTCAGAATATTCAAACTCCTCCCTGCCAGCTATTTTAAAACATATGTTTAGCATGTTGTTAACAATAGTTGTGTTACTGTGTAGTGGGACATTCGCCATTACTCCCACTATGGCATGTACAACTTTGAGGCTGCCTGACAGAGAAAGATACATCTCCCAGAACCTTCAGTTCTGCTCAATCATTACTTTATTAAAAATTTGCATATTACTTTGTATATTCTCCTGAATTGCCTTCTCAGAAGGTCTGAGAAAGTCTGCAATGGACAGTCACTTGTTTTAGAAGAATGAGTATTCAGTCTGGAGTTGTAGGGTTCAACCAACTTTTTAAGTTCCTTTTTTGATCCTGTGAGATAACATACAAAAGAGTTTTGAAAATTAAAAAAAAAACCACTTAATTGTAAACCAAAAATGTGAAAATATTATTATCCTCTTTTTAAATTCTGATTTTTAAGCTTGAAAAGTATTAGCTCAAAGATTAGAGGATGATTTCTTCCCGGGTTTCCCAGGGCCCCTGGATTTGCTATTAAAGAGTTTGAAGTGTTCCCTGCAGCTGCACGTAGGTTCTTGAGGGGCACCGCCGGCAGACTTTAGGCAGCTCATGTTTTAAGAATAGGTGACTTCGGGATGTCAAAGCAATTGCTTGTGGAGTAACCAAAGCAATAATTATAGAGCTAGACCAAAAGAAGGCCTTTAAGACCTATTACAGATCCACTAAAAATGAGCCATTCTATGTGATTAGTCATAATGAAGATACTTATGTGTATTATGTTTACAGTGACTGAAACTCATGGGTTGGTTCTTAGGGCAGGTGGGATGGCCATTTCCATTTCGATTACTGAAAAAGTCTAGGAAGACCCTTATAAACTAAAATACAGTTATAGGGGCTGGCCAGATAGCTCATCGGACTAAAACGCCTGCTTTGGCAGCATGCAGTGACTCCAGTTCAATCCCTGGTGTGCTGTGCCGGCCCTGTGCGAGACTATAATCCCAGCACTTGGGAGGCTGAAAACAGGAGAATCACTACAAGTCCGATCCACCAAGCGAGACCCAGTACACCCTGTAGACCCTGTCCTACATTCATAAAATATATAAATAAAATACAGTTCTGTACCTCTGTTGACAGCATTAGCAAGCCCTGTACAGAACACCTTCGTGTGTAAAGTGGAGAAACCTCTAGAGAGGCCATTTCTAAACAAGGCTTGAGCCAGTCCTTCACCCAGACACAATTCTTATGTGAAATTCAGCTAACATGAACTTGATTGTTTGGAAGATGAAAACCCATAAAAATGGAAGTCTAAGGCACTATTTAGCAGCAGTATGAGGTTTAATTTCCTTTTTCTGTAAAGTCTAAGGTAATCATTCTTGCATCACAGAATTAGTGTGTGAATTAAAAGACATAATGCATCTAAAACACTTATCACAAAGCTTAGAACATGGTGAATTATTCCAGAAGTGTTGTATTTGTTAGTGTGTTACTGTCACTGTTTTTATTATAGTTTTTTAACGGGGAAGATAAACGGGAATGCTGTGGCTCTGTTGTTGAGAGGGTGTACATGTTTATAGTTAGCAGCATCTTATATGACTTTATTTTCTGCTCCTAATGTAAATACCTCCTAAATCGAAATGAAAAAGAAGAGCTCAATGACTGAGGCTGGTAAAAGATTCAGAAATGCAGGCTGCGATGGAGAAGCAGGTTATGGTGAACCTGGCACTGTGCGCCAGTAGTAGAGTATCTGCCTAGCAGGCTCTGGTCCCCAGTTCAGCTCCCCAGTACTGGGAAGACTCTGAAGCAAAACAAAAGACACATGACAGGAAACAGGAAGGTAGAACTTTTGCAAGTGGAAGGGATCCAGTAGGTGGAGGGAGGGCGATGGAGGAGAGAGGAAAGTATAGTAAAGTAAAAACAATTAAGATGCATGATACACATGTACCAACTCCCCACAACGAGAGTTATTATTAGGCACTACGAGCATGTGCTAACAAAAATGAAGTGAAATAAAGTTTAAAAATGTACGGAAGCTTTGCCGAGGGTCAGTCAAGGTATCATGTCCATTGCGAATGGATCCGTGTCGCTGATGCATGTCTGCTAAGTTAATTCTCTGCCTTCTGGTGTTAGGGTCTCAGATCACATCCCCCTTCTGACTACATGAAACCTGAGGTGACGCCAACTTCTGTGTTCAGGAACTCTGAGGCTAAATCTCATGCTACTTTCATTGTGAAATCTTTCTTCAGACCACCAGGATACAGTTTTCCTTTCTGCTTCTCTACTCCCAGTCCATAGCCTCCTTTCTGTTTTCCTTTGACACTTTCAAAGCATTTAATTTTAAGCTTATTGAAGAAAAGAACCATATATATATATATATATATGTATATATATGTATATATATACATATACATATATATATACATATATATATATATATATTTTTTTTTTTTTTTTTTTTTTTTTTTTTTTTTTTTTTGTCTTTTTGAGACAGGGTCTCACTATGCAGTTCAGGCTGGCCTTAAGCTCACTTTGTAGCTCAGGCTGGTCTTTAACTCACAACAGTCCTCTGCCTCAGCCTCCTGAGTGCTGGGATTACAGGCATGCGCCACCACACCCAGAGAGAGAACCATATTTTATTCATCTTAGAATTTTGAAACCCTAGCGCAAAGCTTAGAGCAGAGGAGGTACTAAGCAATATTTACATTTAATGAAAATGAGTGATAAAGGTTTAGTGGAGGCTTTGGAGAAATCTTAGTCTGCTGTTGGAAGCAGTGTTACTGTGGATAGCGAAGTATTGTTTAAGGCAAAGTGGATGACAGTGAAGAAGGGCTCAAGTCTGTAAAGGCAGATGCGTTAACCTATTGCTACAGTTTGTGTGTATTTGTCCCCCCAAAGCCTCATGCTATCATTGAGGAGCAGTTCTACAGTTTGTGATTAATTCATGATCTAAGGCTGGGATTATGGGTCTGAGTACTGCTGGGTTTATGGGTGTGAGAACTATCACAGCCTGGGGCAGACAGCCTGAATGTGGTATAAGAGAGACAGACAGACTTGCTCTCGGTTGCCATTGTTGCTGCTACTTCTTCATTTGCCCTTGTTGTTTCGCTGTCTTCTACCACCATGAACCACTGCCCTCTGCCATGTGCTTCACTGCCTTGGAGCCAGCTGAGTATGGACTGAAACCTCCAGTAACCATGAGCTAAATAAACCTTTCCTTCCTTCATTTTGAGTGTTGGGTATTCCAGCATGAAGAGAAGAGTGAGACACCTGGGCATTAGTTGAAAATCATCAAGATGATGAAGAAAAGAGGCAAAGAAAGGGATATGAAGGTCAAAATGAGAACATGTCTTTTTTATTATTATGGTACCAGGGATTGAACTCAGGACCCTGTTTCCAGGCAGGTGCTTATTGAGCTATCTCCCCGGCCCAAGAAGAACATGTTCTATGGGCTGTGATTCTCCAGTGAATGATGAAGAACATATGCTAGAAACATCATAGAGGGACCTCAAGAGATATTTTGGCCAGGTGTCCCCAGAGGTCTCTGTGTTAAAGGCTTTGTTCCCACCCCATGGTGCTGTTGGTCAGTGGGAGATTCTTAAGAGATGGGTCCCAGTGACAGGCTTTCCAGTCCCTGGGAGTATCTCTTTGAAAGGGATATGCCAACCCAGCTCCTTCCTGTTTCTCTTTGTTTCCCAGCTGTGTGAGGCTACCATGTGCTCCTGATAGGATGTGGCTCCTCCCAACAGGTGTAAACAACCACAAACTGAAGGCTCTAAACTGTGAGGCAAAATAGACATTTCCTGTGTTTAAAGTATCTCAGGTTCAGGGGATCTCAGTTCAGGAACTTAATTTGTTTTATGATTTGGGGGTTGGAAATGGCAGTGTTTGTGTTTGCCACCCAATGTGGAGTTTGTGAACAGAAGCCAAATTGTGTCCAATATTCTTTTGTCTGAGAACTGAACTGTTTGTGAAGAGAAGCATTTGTGAATGAGGCATTACTATATCTTGTTAAAGTAATGGCAACTTGGCTAATGCAAAGACTCTTCAAGATCCTCTGTTTTTTCAGACTAAGAATTTCTGTACTGCTAGCCAGCTCTTTCCCTCGTTTCAAAGACAGATGTATTCCTCTTCCTTTTCAAGAGTGATCTCAGTACCCTTGGTGTTAACTCGTTCTCTTGTCACCTTGTTGCATCAGCTTAGGGACACATCTGTTCCCATTTCAATCTTCTGTTCTATTCTTGCTTCCTTGTCTGTCTTTCCTCCTCTGCAGCGGCCCTTCCTTCGACTTTGCAACCTTTTTGAGCTTCTCTCTCAAGCCTCTTTTCTTCTGCATTGTTAGTCATGGTATCTGCATTCCTGTATCCATGTCTTTATCATGTAATTATTCAATTTAGTGGTGTGCAGTTAACCTACTTAATTTACCAATGATCTTCTAATCCCAGAATACATGATTGTATCTTAGCCCTCAACCTGCCAAACTCCTCTGAAGTATCTCATGGCGCTCTGTCTGTCAACGGAATGAGCAGCAGCACTTCAATCTAGGAACACTCCATGATAGTTAACTGCTTGGCTAAGTAGTATTTTGTCAAAATATGACTTTTTGTTGCAAATATGGCCATCAGAATTTTGATATAGTAGTACATCATAGTAATGAACTGATTGGCTAAGCGATTTGTATTGAGTGATTATGATGGACCAGCACCACTGTAAGGAGAAAAGTACAATGCCAGTACAGTCTTGGGAGACTGAAAGCTTTTAACTTATAGATGAAAGTCAGTTTGTCACTAAGGTAGCACAGCAATGGTTGTGATGAAGTGTGACTGAGCATATGTTCTAGGTAGATGTGAGATCTAGGAAGCCAGGCATGGCTGCTGGAGTAGAAGGCCATTGAGTTGAGACCTGGGGCACTATGAGAAAACTGAGGAGTTTTTAAGCAAAGAAAGCTATAACTTCATTTTATGAACATAGAAAGAAGCAAGAAGCATGAGAGGGAGTGAAGAAAAGCAGTTGGTTGGGCTGAAGAGCACAGGGGTACCAGGAAGGAGCTGAAACAGAAGATGGTTCGATGAGGCTCCATTGATCATGGTAAGCAGTGACACAATAGGGGAGATGTTGGAGAATTTTAAACAGATGGGTGGCATAATAAACTTCATGTTTTCTTAATACAATTTGAGGTTGTGCTGCTTGCACCCAAATAGGCTAGGGCAGGGCAGAATGAATGGGGCTTACCCACAGGTTGAGGCTGTTACACAGTATGAGCAGGAAATAATAGAGCTTAAGCGAAAGAAGTAGTGGTGGAAGATGATTAAATCGAACAACTGACCTAACAGTGCTTGGTGCACAAGGCAACCAAGAGAAATAAGTGCTTTCTGTTTGTTGAGAAACATCTTCAGTCAGCGTGTGCTTTGTCCTCTGTGTGGAGCACTGGGGACAAAAGCCTGCAGTTGCATCCTTCTCCCCTCTCAACACGTTCACTTTATTGGCCTTGCTTATCTCAGTGTGCTGCCCTGTTTTTACCCCTCCTGACACTGATCACACTGCCTTGCATTTCCTGGCTTGCTTGTTCATCACCTTGCCACTGATCTTCAGGCTCCTTTAATAGGAACGATTATTAACCAGCAATTCACAGACTTCATGTGCAGAGGAACTGCCTTGGATTTTATGAAAATGCATGTCCTGACTCATTAGCTATAGCACAGGTCTGAAAGGATTCGTTAGTAATGATACCAAAGTGCTGCCAGTTGGGTTCCCTGAGGGGATCACTGTAGGCAGGAAAGTCTTCACCCAACTTTTTGCCCAGATGCTTAGCAAAGAGTCAGAAACATCACAGACACCTGAGAGGTGTTTGGGAAGTGAGTAGCCTGGTTTACTTTTCCAAACTCATTTGCTAATATCTCCCTCCATGCACATAAATCCCCCAAAACTGCCTTAGTACCACCCGTATTTCCAGTTTCTCAGATCACTTTCCCTGCTTACTATGCTGCTGTCATGGGGAGAGCTTGCTCCTCTTTCATCCTGCACATAGCTCCTGCCTCAACTAAAGGCTTTCATTAGTCTCCCTCTAGAGAAGTAGTTTTTGTCTTTCCCCATCCAATTTTTCATAAAAGAAATAGAAAGTGACCATTTCTGTTTTCCTATCTCTTGAAAAACATACTCTCTTGTATTACCTTTGCTCCTGCTCAAATCTTGTTCAGGTCACCACACCCAACACTAGACTGCATGCACCTTGGTGGGAACAGACTCTAGGTAATTTAATTTCTAGTTATTGTTTATGTAATAGGATCCTAAAATATTTATGTAAAACAATGAATCAATGAGCACAGGTGAAGGATTCCAGGCAAACTATGCCAAAAAACAGAGCTACAATCTCATCATTTCTTCCTAAATTCTCATGTTGGGGTAGCTCTGGAGAATTTATGTTTATCAGACATAACTTGTAGAATCTAGATAAGCCAGTGGGTGGCTAGAGAATCCATCCAGAAAACAGTGAATGCCAAGTTAGCATGGTGTAGAGGATTTTGTTGTGGATATGTAGAGTGTAAAGATGGAACAAGGAATGTTCTGCTGTCACATCTCTGTCCTCCTTGTTCTTCCTACTCAGGAGATATAATCACTCTGAATCATCTTGCCACTTGTTTTTGTGAAAATACTCCTTGTGAATATAAAACCAGTGTTCCCGAGGATGATTCAGTGCTCTAATCTTCAGTAGTCTAACCAAAGGTCAGGGAATTTGGGAGTTTACAGAACAAAGGGACTTTATCCCTTGGGAGCTAGTGTCCCAGGTTCTAGAAATACAGTAATATTTCACAGGCTGAATACAAATTTAATCTCAAAATACAGAATAACATGCCTCTTATATAAATTATAAATATGCTTTTAGATCAACAAATAATACTATCTACTCTTATTTAAAATTTTGCTTTATAAATGAAAGCTCAGTGGGTCAGATGTAAAAAAATCATTTACCGCTGGTTTATTTCATAGCTGTTCATGGAAAATAGGCTACAACTTTCCCATTTAAAACTTATCTATGTGTACAGTATTTTACATTTGATTAAAGTGAGGTACTATTGGCTTCAGTAGGTCAAATTGTTTTATTAAACTCTTTCTAAGGGCTGGCCAGATAGATCAGTGGATTAAAGCACCTGCTTAGGCAGATATAGGGACCAGGGTACAATCTGTGGTGAGCCCTGCCAGCCCCAGCCCTGGGGCAGGCTGAGATGGCCATTGAGACTGGGCATGGTGGAGTACCCCTGTAATTCCAGTGTTTGGGAGGCTGAGAACAGGAGAATCACTAAGAGTCCCATCTGTGTAGTGACGAAGTGTTTTACCCTGTTCTACATGCATAAAAAGTTAAATGAAAATAAACTCTTTTCATATTGTCAGTTTGCATTCCATTGAAAAGATCGTTTTTACCAAGTTCAGATTTATCAACTATAGTATTTCAGAATCAGTAGGATCCAACTTCATGGGTGTTTTGCACTCATCCACCCTATTTCTTTTCCAGTTTGTTTCTCCAAGCTCATACCACTAGCCAGATCAACTCAGTAAAACTGTATTTGTGTAATAGCATATGTAAGTATCCAATATCATTCCTTTGCCTTTGCCCCTAGAGAGAGTATTTAAAGAAAAATTGAAAATGGATAGATAATTTAAATCATTTTTTCTTTGAACTAGGGAAAAGTTTTTATTTTATCTTTCCATTTGGACTAAAATGGTTGAGTCATAAGCAGGCAAGATTTGCAATGTTTGAAAAAACACATTTATCAAAACATTAATCTGAGCAGGATGGGAAGCATTGAGAAACACTGAAAAGGCCGGCTGGAAAAGGGAAGGCAGATTTACTAACCAGAGTTTTAATCAGGGCAGAACTTCTCCAGAGAAGTTTATTCCAGGATCCCACGTAGGTCAGTCGTTGCCATTCCTCTCTCCTCATCACCCTCTTCTAATTTGCCCTGACTTTTTGATAATTTACTTAGTAAATTATCGTGATAACGATGATCTTCATCTCTTAGCGCTCAGATTGCGTAGAAGGTTTGTTTGCTGAGTCCTCTCTCATACCAGTCCCGCCCGCCCTTCCACCCACCACTTCCTGCGGTCAAGTCTCTCCCTGCTGGCGATTGCAGGCCTTCCCACCCACTCTTCGTCTCCCACAACTGGTTCTGGCCAGTTCACCAGGCCTTGCGAGCCAGTGGAGCCTGTAACAGTCACTGAAGTGACTGGTGCTGCTGCATACGTGATACTGGGCTTCCTGTGTTCCTGCCTCCTTTGTCACCTAAGGGAAACTATGGTTCTCTAAAGAGTTTGCATGTTTTTGGATAGATTTAAAAAAAGAAGTTCTGCTGTCGTCCGTAGGGTTAACTGCTGCTGTCTTGGTTGATACAACCTTGGGAGCATGTTTATTGTAGAGGAAAATGCCTTTTCTATCTAACAGCTGGCTGAATTGCTCCATAGTCTTTCGTCCCTACCTTTCTCTTCACTGCTTGCAAATGTTGTTGTGTGTCTTTGTTTACTTCTTCCAAACTTTGGTTTGACTTTCAAAGTCTATCTTTAGTGAGGCAAATAAATAAATAAGTAAAAGATTGCTTATTATTCTGTCATGATTGCTTTATCATCATGGCATGAAATACTGAATAATGAGGATGCAAACACCCATTTTATGGGCCTATTGCAATCTTCCTTGTATAATTAATATCTATCATTAGATGAAAGTCATATCATTTGCAATTTGATGCAGCTTTCTCTAGAATTTCTTGATGACTCCAAGGAAGCTTACATGCTAGTGCACCTGTTGCTTGTAATCAGGTTTTATTAGGTACAAGGTGACTGGCCTTCTACGTGGGATTTTTCACTACTCATCTCCTCAAAGGGCCACTTGCAGAGGAAAGAAGCAGCCCTCTTATGGCCTCTTTGCATAATAAGGCCACCTCTCTCTCTTTATGCTTCCTTGCCTGCCACCAGGAAATATTGCCTCTGTCTCACCGGGAAGGGCATTGCCGTTGGATGGCCTTGTTATAAAGCACAGAGAAGTTGGAGGTGTATAAAGCTAACATGTTCCCATAAAAAGAACTTGACTCACTAGGCTTAGGCCATTCTGCCTCAGCTCTCTGTTTTCTCCTATTCCTGGAAACATGAGCTGTTGCTGACATTCAAAACCCAGCTCCTTGTAATAGTTTCTTATCTTGTTGCTTAATTAAACAGACAAAGCCAGAGAGGAATTGGGTCACAGGTTCACAGGGTATACATTTGGCTAGGACTCTAGTCTTTTTGTCTTAGCTCCAAGGCAGCTGAGGTTGTGGCTGAGCTCGTATGTCTGCAAACACCCCCTTTGAATTCCAGTCCTTGCCAACACTGTCACTGCTTGTGATGGGCCTGCAGAGCCTGCCTGCACATCCATCACCACTGCGCACTGGCAATTCTGATGTCATGCTCTCTTGGTGGCGGGTCACTGGCCTGCCCACTCCTAAGAAGAATGTCCTATTCTTTCATTTGGCCTAGCTCTCCCCTGACCCAGAACACTGAAGATGAATAAGCACATCCTAAAATGCAGAGAGGCAGAGAAACTAAAGGCTTCCTCACCATCCACACAATGCATTGCACAGTCTCCTCATTCATACAATTCATGTCCTCCTTTCCTCTGATTGCCAGGTCTCACCAGCGCAATACTGAGGAGGGGGCGGGGAGACAGCATGCTAATGGCTGTGCCTGTGAACATCAATAGCTAGATGTGCACTCAGAACATAGGCTGAGTGTTTGTATAAAATTTCATTGCAGTAAAAGACACATTGTCATGAATCCTCATTAAAACATTACCCCTCACTCCCAACACACTTTTCCCATCTTTCTTGCCACTTGCTTAAGCAATTCTGGAAGTCCTTTTGCATAAGCATCTTTAGTTTTACTGCCCTGGCTGCCTCAATGTCGTGAATCAGTTCAGACCATTTATCTTTCATGATCTTCTTCACTTTGGGGAGACTTAGAAGGCACAGTCTGGTACTCAGTGCATAAGGTAGATGAAGACACACCACAGGGTTTTTATTTGATAGAAATTGCTGTAAAAGTAAACTATAAATTACTTCACAGAGTGACGAGAATGCTGGGATAAGTATGTTTGAAAGGATAGAGGGTATTTTGAGGATAATTAATGACTGTCTCTACCATAATAAATTAAAAAATTAAATATTCACTGTAGTCTTTTTAACCATATGTCATAATTTGTCTGATATATTCATGAACGTACATTATTTAAGCTAGATTCTAGTACTTAATCTTAGTTTGGCAGATAGGTCATTTTTCCCTTCTTTTTCAAAGTTTTGTTTTATACCTTGTAAACCTGAGGAAATTTCTCTTTTGATTCTGCTAGATTCTTAAAAGGTATTTCTAAGGAAATAGTCTCTAGGAGAGCTGAGATCGGACTGCCTGGGTCTGGGTCTTTTTTTTCTTACACATTTGGTAGACTCTTTGTCACCTATAAAATGGGAATAATAATATCCACTTCCCCTCAAAGTTTTCATGAATGAATAATCTGAGCTCGTGGAAACCAGCTTCCCCAGAGAGGAGTAGACTTGGGTGGAGCTGGCTCTGTCTCATGAAGGTAGGCAAGTAATCTCTCTGAGTCCTATATGTTTTCATAAAAATACGGACAATTATTCCCATTAGACTAGAATTTGGTTAAGGATGAAGATAATTTGTGTGTGTAAAATATCAGGTCCAGATAACCAATATATATCAGTTGTAGATGACAAACAAATGCTAGTTTTCATGTATTAAATTTTTAGAAACAACGTCTAAAACTGGAAAGCATAAGTCCACACAGAAATAGCCTTGAAACTTGATTCTATATTTAATAGTATTATGGCTTCTCCTTATACAAATTATCCCATAATCTTGGCATTGGCAGCTGAAACCACATTGTTTCTGATGGGTTTTATAGATAGATTTGAAGAAAACAAAGCACTAGATGAACGAATAGCTGCATACTGGATACCACAGGAACTGTTAAACTGCTTAACACGTTTGGATGTCAGTCACTGCAGTCACCATTTCAGGAAGCTATTGTACTTTACTGTCATACTCCAAGATCCATCCGTCTTCTGGACAGGCCAAGCAGAGTTAAGTAGAGGTGTGAGAGAAACTGCCACCTCTACATTTTTCAAGTCATTAGTGGAATACATTTAATCACTGAAAAATTTTAATTAATTAATTAATTAAATACTAAACAAAATTCTATGTTATCATTCTGTTTTGTATTATTATTTTCTTATACGTGTCTATGTTCGTGAGGGAGATTAGCCTATAGTTTTCCTTTTTTGGTTTGGTTTTTCTCTGATTTTGGTATCAGAGCAATACTTGCCTCCAGGAATGAATTTCAAAGCATTACTTCCCTTTCAATTTCATTAGAGTCTGAGTAGTACTGGCATTAAATCTTTAAACTTGTTGTAGAGTTCAGCTGTGAATCCATCAGGACCTGGGCTTTTCTATGTTGCTAAGTTTTCAATTATATTTTCAAGTTCATTGATTGATACTGGGTTATTCAGTATTTTTTATCTTTTTGATTCAGCTTTGGCAATTCATATGTTTTTAGGAATCTGTCCATTTCTCTTGCATTTTCCATCCTACAAGAGTAAAGATCTTCAAAGTAGGTATTGATGTCTTTTGAATTTCTTTAGGATCTATAGTGATTTCACCATTTCCATTCCTTATTGCATGCATTTGAGTTTCTTCTTTCCCTTCTTTTTGATAAGGTTGGTTAAGGCTTTATCAATTTTCTTTATTCTTTCAAAGAACCAACTTTTCACCATTGTCAAATAATAAAGGTCTAACCAAGGAATGAAAATACTTTGTTGGCAAGCCTTAAAGGAGAATCTGGGTTTAGCTGTTGGTTTTTCTCCTACATCTCAAAGTTGTAAAAAACTCAGTGTCTCTTGAGTTTGTGACATTTTTTGAGAAACCAGCCTCTAGGCACAGTGTGTCACCTTTCTCCACTTCTACAGTAAAGGATCAAAGTGAGCAAAACAGTCCTTCCCCCTTCTTGGCCTGCCTTGTTACTGAATGCTTGAGACTTTATTGTGAAACTGCAGTTTAGTCTTTACTCTGTTTTTAAAAAGTTAGAAGAAATTATAGAGGGAACTTATACAATTAGGGATTGATAAAAAGCAAACTGCATTAGGAAAAATGTATATTCTCACCCCAAAATACAGGATGGTCAAAAGAAAAAATATCAGTAAATGTTGAGGAGCTGAGGTTGATCTTTTAAAACTCCAGGTGTTCCCAGCTTCCGACTCATGAATAAATTCTAAACAAAAAGACCAGCTATCTATCTTATACCTTGGACCCTCACTCCAAGGCTTTGGATACATTTAACAAATATTAAATACTGTCTCTGGGAGTCACACCAATCAAGTGGAATCTATTTTCCTAAACTGCACTCTTCATGAAAATGATAGATTATTCAGGTTTTTCTACTGTAGAGAGAAGGAGAGGCTTAAAGCTCAATGGAATTCTCAGAACCCAAACATCTAAGCTTTAAAAATGAGGTCTACATCTAGTGAGACCGTGCTGTGATCAGTACTTGGAGTGGTATTTTGGGAATGGAAGAACGTTGGGCAGTGATAGGTAGCTCTTAAATAAAAGTAAGATTTTTAAGTGATAAAAGTAATCATCTCATTTCTTTAAAAAGTATAGAATGTCAAATATCTCATGAAGTCTCACCACCCAGTATCTGTTATCATTCTGAACATTTTGGTTTGCTTTTCTCCTGTTTGGAGGTTAGGGAAAGATATTTCTTTTTCTTACTATGATTAGACTAAGTAGACATCTTTGGATTCTTTTTTCTTATCAACACTTCAACATATATTAATTTCTTCACAAAAAATTGATGACTGCTTTGTAGTTGGCTGCATTTCTGATTTTTTCTTGTGCCTTCCCCCTTTTTTCTGCCCCTTTTGGTCTCTCTGTCTCTATCACCTCTAGGTGGGTTTTATGTAGACAGCCAAGAAGCAGGAGAGAAAGGGCATCTGGAAAAGAAAGGGGCTGCATAGAATCCAAGTGTGAGCTGTTTCCCATACACACAGAGGCCGCAGGAGGCAGGAGCTCAGGACAGCTCACTGGCACCTTCTTGTTCTGTAGTAGCTAAATGTTTTAAAATGTTAATTTGTTTTTTTTTTCTCCTTAATAAGTCAAACTAAGTGAAAAAATTTCAGATACAGCATGAAGATTCCTTTATCCTAAATTGCATCCTTTAGGGGCAACCCCCTGTGAGCTATTTGTGTAAACTTCTAGTCCTTAAACAATGCCTATGTGGATATATATAGGAACATCTTATTTTTAAATAATGAAGTCATTGAAGATAGGCTGATCTGCAACCTCATGATTTTGCTTTCTATATTATACACCTCCTTCCATTCAGTTTATATAGTTCTACTTCTTCTTTTTTTTTTTTTTTTTTTTTTTGGCAAGTTCATGATAAGGCATTGTATAGATGAACCATGATTAATCATTCTGAGAGGGTCCTTTATGTTATATTAAGTAGTGCAGCCACTGACACAACTTTCATTTTTTGCATGTCTACAAAGAAATGCTCCAGAAATAGAATAACTTAGGCAAACATTATGGAGCGACCCAGCACAGCTCAGGCAGTGAGTGAGAACTCCAGGCCCGCTGTGCTAGAGAGACCTTTCCTAGTGTTCGCAACTCCTGCCCCATGGCCCCAGACCCAGCACAGCCTGCCCGGTGAATGAGAACATTCACTACCCTTTTGGAAGCCCAGCAGACCCACCAAAGCCCAGGCCCGGTGTGTGAGAGAGCTTCTGTGCTCTCCTGCCTCACCCATACCCCCCTACACCCAGCCCAGGCCTGACATCCAGGCCTGGGGAGAAACTCTGAGGCTGAAGTCCTTGGACTGAGACTAGGGTCAAAATCATGCAGCTAATCCAGAAGCAGAACATCTTATCAAAGGGGCACAACAGGCTCACTTCCACGTATAGCAACAGGAGGGAGGTGAACACAGCAGCCAGACCCAAGCCAGGCAAAACTACATGAACTAGAACTTGGCGTAATACCTGAATTTCATAAGGTGCTAAGGTTAGAACTGCACCAAAACTCTACACCAAAAGTCAGAGGACAGAGCTATAAGTCATGATAAAAACAAGGAGCCCAATGCAATCTCAGGCCTCCAGCCCACCAATGATAAGAGCACAGGACACTAGCGCAACTAAAATGAACGAATTAACAGAATCGGAAGCAAGAAAACAACAGCAGAAAGGTATAGAGAAATTCAGACCAGAATAAATGCCTGAAAGAAAAAAAAAGTTTTTGAATACATAGCATCAGAAGTAAAGAATCAAATCCAGAAACATATGGAGGAAACCCGATGCCCACACAGAACAAGTGCAGAGAACACTATACCAGCTAAAACATATGAATTAATAGCATCTCGGGCAAAGAAACAACAGCAGAAGGGTAAAGAGGAACTCAAAGCAGAAATAATTTCCAAAATAAAAAAAGAAATCTTGAAATCATAACATCTGTAGTAGAGAATCAATTCTGGAAATATATGGAGGAAACCCAATTTGGAAAAAAATGGGAGTAAAAGACTGAATAGCTACCTCTAATGAAGAAATACACAAAAAAATAGAGGAGGTTAGCAATATGATGGATTCCTTGAATGAGCAATACAGGAAATAAATAGTCGCATGAAGCAGAGTCAAAGAGATATAGAAGAACATAAAATCTCAATCACGAGTTTACAAAACCGTTTGAGTGAAAGCGAAAACAGAGTTTCAGATCTTGAGAATGCTAGTGCAGCTAGTGTAAAGGTGAGAAAAGATCTCTTAAAAACAATGAGGATGAAGGAAAATATAATCCATCACCTGCAAGATGATGCCAAGATGAACAATGTGAGATTAATAGGCACCAGTGAGAAAGAAGGAGTCAACACAAATGATATAAAAAGAATATGGGCAGAAGTCATAGCAGAAAATTTCCCAAATATGAGGAAGCAATCTAACATTCAGATAACTGAAGCATACAGAATGCAAAATAACTTCAACCCAACTAAAAATACATCGAGACATATAATAGTCAAGATCTTAGAAATCTCACACAAGAATACTATACTGAAAGCTGCTAGAGAAAAGAAGCAAATCACATTCAAAGGAAAACACAATTATGGCTGACTTTTCTTCACAAACCATAAAGGCAAGGAGAGCATGGAGCAGAGTACTTCAAGTCCTCTATGAAAACAAATTCCACCCCAGACTACTATACCCTGCAAAACTCTCTTCCAAACTTGATGGAGAAATGAAATACTTCCACAACAAAGAACAACTAAAGAATTTCATGACAACAAAGCCATCCATACACAGGCTACTGAAAGTTGTTCTAGAGAGGGACCACAATGACCAGAACTCCACAAATGAGAACAGAAGGAACCCACTCAATAGGGCAAACAACTAAACACAGGACAAAAAGGAGCAAAAAACAGCAGGTAAATTGCATATCAAATGGAAGTCAACATATCTCATTCATAAGCATCAATGTAAATGGACTCAATTAACCAATTAAGAGAAATAGACTGGCACAGTGGATTAGAAAACAAAACCCAACAATATGCTGTATACAAGAAACACACTAAACTCAAAAAGACATTCATAGGCTTAAAGTCAAAGGATGGGAAACAATACTGCATGCCCCAGCAACGCAGAAAAAAGCAGGGGTAGCAATCTTGTTCTCAGACAGTCTCAACTTCAAACCAAGAATGATCAAACGACACAAAGAAGGGCACTATATACTGGTTAGGGGAAAGAATTCAATAGGAAGAGGTAATACTCATAAATATGTATGCACCAAACATGGGAGCACCCAACTATGTAAAACAAATATTAATGGACATGAAAAAGCTAATATCCAATACCACAATCTTAACAGGAGACATAAATACCCCTTATCCCACAAAGACAGGTCAACTAGACAAAAAATTAGCAAAGAAGTACTAGAGCTGAACCAGAATATGGAACAAATGGACTTGGTGGACATATACAGAGTGTTCCACCCAACCACAGCTGAATACACATTTTTTTCAGCTGCACACGGGTCATTCTCTAAAATAGACCACATACTGGTCCATAGGTTATGCTTAAGAATATGCAAGAAAGTGCTCGCTTCGGCAGCACATATACTAAAATTGGAATGATACAGAGAAGATTAGCATGGCCCCTGCGCAAGAATATGCAAGAAAACAGAAATTATCCCATGCGTATTATCTGACCACAGTGCCATGAAACTGGAAATAAACAACAAAAAAAACCAGCAGAAGCCCCTAAATACATGAAAATTAAACAACACTCTACTCAGCAATCAATGGGTCACAGAAGAAATTAAACAAGAAATTCAACAATATCTACAGTTCAATGAGAATTCAGCCACAATATATTGGAATTTATGGGATGCGATGAAAGCAGTTCTCTGAGGGAAGTTCATAGCTATGAACTCACACATTAAGAAAACAGAATGGGAACAAATAAACACACTAAAGTGACACCTCCAACGTCTAGAAAAGGAAGAGTAAACCAAACCCAGAGCCCAAAGACATGAAGAAATCATAAAGATTAGAGCAGAAATTAATTCAATTGAGATGAAGAAAACAGTCCAAAGATTCAATGAGTCAAAAAGCTGGTTCTTTGAAAAACTAAATAAAATTGATAAGCCACTAGCTAACCTCATCAAAAAGAGGAAAAACAAATTCAAATACAAGCAATAAGGAATGAAAAGGGTGTAATCACCACAGACCCAGTGGAAATTCAGAAGATTATCAATAGCTACTTTGAGAATCTTTATGCTCACAGGATAGAAGACAGAGGAAATGTACAGATTCCTCAAAAATCTGTCCATTTTTGTACCAAAATTTGGTACAAATTACCAAAACTGAATCAACAAGATAAAACAACTCTCAATAAGCCAATAACAGCCAATGAAATACGAAATGTAATAAAAAGCCTGCCAATCAAGAAAATCCAGGTCCTGATGGATTCATAGTTGAATTCTACAAGAAATTTACAGAAGATATAATCTCTATATTCCACAAACTCTTCAATGAAATTGAAAAGAAAACAATTCTCCCAAAATCATTCCTGGAGACAAGTATTATACTGATACCAAAAACCACAGAAAGACACAACTAAAAAAGAGAACTACAGGCCAATCTCCCTCATGAACATAGAATCAAAAATCCTCAATAAAATCCTAGCAAACAGAATACATCAGAACATCAAGAAGATCATTCACCATGTCCAGGTAGGATTCATCCCAGGGATACAAGGATGGCTCAATATTTGAAAATCTATAAATGTAATACACTATATTAATAGAATGAAATCTAAAAACCATATGATCATCTCAATTGATGCAGAAAAGGCTTTTGACAAAGTGCAACACTCATTTATGTTCAAAATCCTTCAGAAAATTGGAATAGAAGCCTCTACTTTAACTTGATAAAAGCCATCTATGACAACCCAATGGCTAATATAATTCTAAACGGGGAAAAACTGAAATCTTTTACTCTTAGATCAGGCACAAGACAAGGATGACCTCTATCATCCCTCTTATTCAATACAATTTTGGAATCATTAGCTGTAGCCATAAGACAAGAGGGAGAAATAAAAGGAATAAGAATAGGTAAAGAAGAAGTTAAATTATCACTATTTGCAAATGACATGATACTTTACTTGGAAGACCCAGAAAACTTCAAGAAGCTACTAGAATTGATACACAAATTCAGCAGCATAGCAGGATATAAAGTCAATACTCAAAAGTCAATAGCATTCCTCTACACAGATAACAAACACACTGAGAGTGAAACTATAGAAACAATACCTTTTACAATAGCACCGCAGAAAATGTAGTATCTTGGAATTCATCTAACTGAAGAAGTTAAAGATCTTTTCACAGAAAATTATAGTACTCTAAAAAAAGAAAAAGATCATAGAGGATTTCAGAAAATGGAAAGATATACCCTGCTCCTGGATGGGAAGATCCAACATTGTGAAGATGTCCATACTCCCAAAACTGTTATACAGATTCAATGCAATCCCTATCAAAACTACCAACAAAATAACTCCCAGACCTACAGAAATCATTCTTTCAGTTTATTTGGAACCAGAAAAGACCTAGAATAGCAAAGGCAATCCTGGCCAACAAACACAAGTCAGGAGGCATTACAATTCCTGACTTGAAATTATACTACAAAGCTACTGTGATACAATCAGCATGGCATTGGGAACAAAATAGACCTGAGGATCAAAGGACTAGACTAGAAGATGCACAGTCCCCTACAAACACACTCAAACACTTGATCTTTGATAAAGGGGCCAAACATGCTTACTGGAAGAAAGATAGCCTCTTTAACAAATGGTGCTGGAAAAATTGGCTCTCCACATGTTGAAAATCCAGATCTATCACCACGTACTAAGCTAAAGTCCAAATGGGTCAAAGATCTTAACATTAAAACAGAGGCACTCAATCTCCTGGAAGAGAAAGTAGGAGAAACTCTTGAAGATATAGGGCTAGGCAAAGAGTTCATAAACGAACATGTATCCACATGAGAAACACTTGAAAGAATTAACAACTGGGACCACCTGTTATTGAGAAGTTTTTGCAAGTCAAAAGAAATTACTATCAAAGTGAAAAGACAACCCACAAATTTTGAAAAAATCCTAACTCATAAGAACTCAGACCAAGGTCTGCTCTCTGGAATTTTTAAAGAACTAAAAAATATCAGCGCCCCTAAATTTAAAGACCCAATCCAGAAATGGGCATCCAAGATGAACACACACTTCTCAGAGGATGAAATTAAAGAAACGAATAAATATATGAAAAAATGCTCCATGTCACTAGTCATCCATGAAATGCAAATTAAAACAGCACTGAAATATCATCTCACTCCAGAAAGAATGGCTATCATAAACAAGTCAAACAACAACAAATGTTGGAGAGGATGTGGGGAAAAGGGAACCATTCTCCACTGCTGGTGGGAATGTAGACTGGTGCAACCATTATGGAAATCAGTGTGGAGACTCCTTAAGAAAGTAGGACTGGAAATCCCATTCAAGCAAGCTATACCCCTACTGGGAATTTTCCCGGAGGAACTGAAAACATCTTATCATAGGGATATATGTGTACCTATGTTCATAGCAGCACAATTTGTGATAGCGTAATCTTGGAAACAACCAAGAGGCCAGTCACATGAGGAATGGTTGAAAAAGATGTGGTATTTTTACACAATGGCGTATTACTCAGCTGTAAAGAATGATAAACTAGAAGCCTTCATATTTAAGTGGAGGCCATTTGGAGACATACTTACAAGCAAAATAAACTAGATCCACATGTGCAAACATCATATAGTCTCCCTAGTATAACTCAACAGAAGAATTGCAAATAGAAAAGTATACTGCAATTAAGAGGAAAGTGAGAACTTGAGGATTGGACAATCAGGAGGAAGCAAGGAGAAATGTTGAGAAACATGCCAGAGGCAGGACCATTCACTTATACACACTAGATGGGTAAGACAATGATCCTGAGAAACATCAGATTTTTGAAACTATCAGTTAAGTGGTAAGATTCTCACCCCGACTAATTATATATGCTGATACCTGTGAACCAAGCAACTGCCCTGAATTTAATGAAGTGTAATAGAAGGGTCATACTACAAAGGCCTGCCATTCTGGTCTTCTAAATATGTACTTCTTGTCATGACATACCAGCTATTACTACATTGCCCTTTTTTAGGGATAGTAAATGAAAAATAAGACCAAAAAATGTCGCAAGACAGTCATGGTAGAAGGCTACTATGCTGTATATGGATGGATTTCTAAATATCTATGTAAATATATGTAAATGTTTATTCCTATTTTTAATGTTTTTCTTCTTCATATTCAGTATGGACTTAGAGTTTAGTATCTCAACACTTGATGGAAAATACATATTCCATATTATGCCTATGATGTCTGATATTTAGACTAATAGTGTGGGTAAACTGAACTGCATATGTTGCAGGGTAATAATAAACTTCTCTTCTGGAGGGTTAACAACCTAAGTTTGCAGATTAAAAATTGGAGAAGAAGAAACTTCTATAACTTGGTCTTAACCATCCAGCAGAAAAGTATAAAAATGGAGGTATATAAAATAAAGTCATATTAATATAATGGGCTGAGAAAGGCTCAAGTCAACAAATTCTGCAGATAACCCACTGCTATTGTGGACTGCTGATCTGTGTCAGATTGTTTTATTTAAACTATATATATATATATATATATATATATATATATATATAGTTAGCCATCCATGTTTTAAAAATCTGTAACATATGTATTGTTGTATGTTACCCTGTTTATGTCATTTGCTCTCTTTGTTTCTGCTTCTGTTTTTCACTCTTCCAGTTAAAATACAAATCAATAAATTAAAAAAATATTATGGATACTTTTGTTTGGTTGGAAGTTGGTAGTTAAAAGTCCTTTTATCCCACTAAGGATGGATAAGGATATATAATTTTTCATACTTTCTTTTCAAAACATGATTACTGAATAAATCTGACAAGATGCTTTCAAGGTGCAGTTTCATATTATGTGATTTATATCTACGTGTCTAGTTGTCTCTTATGCTCCAAGCAACACAGCAATTTAGAGAAAACCAGAAGGAAAAAGAAGACAGATATCCAAGACAGGAGCCCTGTAGACATAGGATTTGACGACCCTCTGCCTGGTTTTCCATCACTGCCTTGAGAGTAGGGAGGTCAGCACCTGTGACCCCTTGAGACACTCACAGTACTCACTCCCGGTGTATCTGATCTGAAAGTCCTGATTTTATGATGACTGTGGCTGAGTGGGGGTGGGTGACAGGCTGGCAGCTGCTGCACTAACCCCTGAGCACAGGGCTGTAGGGAGAGCAGTACCCAGTTGCATCCCCGAAGCCATGCAGAGCATCTTCTCTGTGTGCGATGGCAAAACTAAGAGATGAGTGGGACTCTTTAATTTAGTCCAAACTTTTTCTTTCATTTCAACTTCAGAGTTCCTGAGACTAGGGCCAGATGTCCCTGGCTTCCCTCCTGCATCTGCAGCCCAAGGATGCTCACCAAATGCGAGCTGGTGAGCGCCCATGGGTGAGCCCTGCTTGTTGTCTTTTCCACAGGTGCCTTAAGGACCCTTGTCACAGTGTAGAAAGTGAGTGGACAGGAGCAACCTCCAAATCACCCTTATTTCCAGACCACTTTTGGGTTCACCACAAAACTGGGGGAAGGGAGAGAGGCTGCCATGCGCCCCCCCCCCCCACCTGCAGAATTCCCTCTCCCAACATTCTGCAATCCCTGGTGAATAAAGCTACACTCTCGCTTCAGTACTCTAAGGCCATAGTCAGCAATGAGGCCCACTCTTGCATGTGTATATTCTGTACAGGCAAATGTATGGGGATAAATATTTGCCTTCATAATATCATAAGAGTAGTTTCACTGTCATGAAGAATTCACTTACTTCAGTATTTAAAAAATTCTTGGTTGTAGCATTCTGAACTGTTTCGCAGTTTGCAAAGAAGGAAGAACACATTCAAAATGCTGGAGAGGGCGGGGGCATGGCGCTGTGGTGGAGCATTTGCCTGGCTTGCACAAGGCCCCGAGGTTCCATTGCCAGCATTGAGGTGGGACAGCGGTGGCCTCTGGGGTGTGGGGTGAGGGGTGTGGTGCAGAACACTGGCTGGTGTAGTGACTCTGGTGGCAAGCACAGAGAAGCAGGGCACTCCTGCTGGAGCCAGGCTGCTCAGGAAACTGGTTTTTGGTCAGACATCCAAATCATGGGGCCCAGACAGCCCAGTGACTACTTTCTGTTTCCAGGTAGGTAAAGATAGGAAACAGAAAGTGGTTCCAGCTCAGAGAAGGCATGCGGAGGCCCAGATTTCCCCGTGAGCCCTGGCTGAATGAGATCGGCTCCCCAGGCCGGTGAAAGGGTCCTAGAGCTTTATCTATAGAGCGCTTTGCCAAAGTCTGAGGTTCAGCACAGTCCAGAGGCTATTAGTATTCTGCCAGCATCAGGATGAAACGCCATTAATGTGAAGAAATTCAAACGAAGGTTAGATTAAGTTAAGAATAATTCAAAACAGTTTAAGGGAAATTAGTAAGTTATGTGATATGTACCTAAGTAGTTCTTTGCCATTAAGTCACATTTTAAATGATATATTCTCCTATTGTCAATATCCACAAATTGGGGTGGTTCGTATTTAATCTGCAGAAATTAAGGTTTTAATCCTACAGGTTTTAATCAACATCCTAAACAAACATGTTGGAAGTAGACCTTGCGGTTAGCCCTGAGAAGCAAGTTATATCCCCTGATGGGAAGCGCTTCTGACATGGGGTCCCCTGATGGGCACCACCACCACCTGGTGGCCCTTGGTGATGTTGCAGGTTCAAGGCGTGGGCTTTGACTTCTGGGTTCTTGCAAAGTCAGTCTTCCAATAAAAGGGATTCAGTAGCAATACTGCCCAAGAGTAAAAGGGATCTGATATTTATTGAATGCGTAGGTTATAACAGCTTCACTCCCAGGATCTCATCCTCCCGGCTGCCCCATGCTGTTCACATAAAAATCGTTTTACAGATGAGAAAACTGTAGGTTTTCTAGACCTCCCTGAAGTCAGAGAATCAGGCCTGGTGGGCCTGTAGGTTGAAATCACAGTTGTCTGACTCCAGCCTCACTCCAGAGCCCCTCATTTTACAATGCTTCCTGACTGAATTTTGCATAATTAAAGGTGATAAAATGCTTGAGTGTTACTTTTTAGGAGGTGATCTAGAATTTAGACACATGGATAATGTGATCGTTAGAAAATACTTCAGAATAAGTACTTTTGGGCTGGCCAAATAGCTCAGCAGATTAAAGTGCCTGCAAGCAGGTGCAGGGGGTGGGGGTTCGATCCCTGGGCCTGCTGTGCTGGCCTTGCCCCTAGAGAGCACTGAGAGGCAATTGAGACTGGGTGTGGTGGCATGTGCCTATAATC
>PVKA01001016.1:50254-162283 GCA_004027165.1 Ctenomys sociabilis
CAAATCAAGATACTGTTGATTTTTTTTTTTTTTGTTTTGGAAAATGGAATCATCTGAATGAAATCATTTGCCAAGGCAATGTGTATGCCCAAAAAGACTGAGGAAAAAAGATTCAGAGTTCACAGATTAAAAAGGTTTTATTACCAGGAGTCTGGGAGTCTGTTTTATTCTAGCATGGCAGTTGGACATGGTACCTACTTACAAACATTATAAGGCCAATTACAGATACCTGTCTTCTAATACCAAACCAAATGTCCTGGAAACAAAAAATGTTAAATAATTTACAAATTATACCATTGTATCTGGTATTCTTCCTGCTTTTTTTTTTTATGCTATTGGGGATTGAACTCAGAATCCTGGTCTTGCCAGGCAAGCACTTATTCTACTGAGCTATCTCCCCAGGCACTCCCTCCTGCTTTTGACATTCTTAATCTTCAATTTTTCTTCTTGTTCAATTTTAAGATTTTTATTTTATTTCTTCTTTTTATTTTTGGCAGAACTGGGGATTGAAGTCAGGCCCTTGTGCTTGCCTGGGAAGCACTTATTCCACTGAGCCATCTCCCTGGACCCAAAAGTTTTATTTTAAACTCTTCATTTACCCACACTCTTCCAATAACCCTGCTTACCTCTCTTACTTCAGCCACCATCTGCTATAATTATTTGCATATTGATATTCAAACCCTACATTCTCAGAGGCCTACTATATTTCTTTCTTTTGTTCTTTTTTTTTTTTTTAGTACCAGGTGTTGAACTGGGGGCCTTGTGCTTGCCAAACAGGTACTTATGCCACTGGGCTATCTCCCTGGCCCAGCCAACTATATATATTTAACTTAGGAATTCTTTTGCATTCAATTTCAGTTAAAGTCAGTGTCCTCTACGCCAGAAATCTGAGCATCGTTTTCGATTTCTCTTGCATGCTCACTTTTGCGTTCAGTGGTCACTGGGACCAGCAAGAACACTGTACCTGCTAAATGTCCTGGAAATTGCTTCCTTTTCAAGGTGTTCAGAGCTTTTGCCTGAGCGTGTGCTGTCTTACTCGAAACACTCCACAGCACCCCTTCTTCCTGGGCTAACCTGCCCTTTCACCCCTTCCAAGGGACTTTTCTAAAATACAGAGCAGGTCCTTTGAAAATCTAACTGACTCACCTTTCCTGCAGCATAAGGTGTGGGTGATAGCAGGGGTGTGGGATCCAGAGAGTCTCTTTGGATCATTGCACCCCGCATCCCTTGATAGGCTGGGACCATAGCAAAGCTACTTACACAACCTCTGGGGTCCTCATTGTGAATGGGGGTGCAGTGGCCCTTACTGCTCAGATTTTTGCAAGGGTTAAATCTATCAAGACTTGCATTCGTCATGCACACAGGGCAATGCCAGACACAGACAGCAGGCTGTCTAGAAATGTTCATCAATTAAGTAAGGTTTAAACACATATTTAAGATGCTCAGTGAACTCATGCCTCCCTTTCCAAATGTGTCTGTCTCCTTGCAGTACAGCCATGCTAAACTGACCCTTCCGTGCCTTCTTTCCTGTACTACGAAGCATTTGCACAGCTTATAGAAAGCATTTCCCCTGCGGAAGACTCCTATTCAAGACGTAAAGGCCATTCAGGGCTGTCCTCCTCAGTGCAGCCTGGAGAGCAGTCAGGTTCTAATGCTTCCGTAGTTGTGTGTGCCTTTGTCGCAGCGCCTCTCGCATGGCTGCAGCTCGTAGTTTACAAGTGTGCCTGCCCTAATAGCCTGCTAGGCCAGCTCCATTTTGGCTCGTTCCTTTTCTGTTTCTCTAGCATACAACATAGTGGCAGGTCCAGCTCTTTGCTATTTGTTACTGTTATTTTCTTTTATCTTATTGAAGTCAGAAGAAATTTAAAAAGCCACTCCAGCCTCCTTGTTTTGAATAGAGAGTAAGAATGAGGAATGCAGATAGAAAGACTTGAGCTAGGTTTTAATGCTCTGGAGCATTAAAGGTGATGCTAGAACCTAGTTTCCTTTTAGTTTTGTCCTCTGTCCTGGAAATTATACATGAAAATCTGGTTCCTTGGATTTCTGTGAAGCACTTCTTAAAAACTCACATTCTTTCATTTAGAAAACGAGTAACCTAGGTATGTGATAATCTGTTTACCAGATTAATACATTTGGAGTTTGAGCTAATTCTGAGACTCAGAGACCACACTCCACCTGGTGGCAATTACCTAAATTGCAAGTCCTTCCCCAATCCCAGACTGCCCTCTCCTTGGTACCCTTCTGCTGTTACTGGCTCATTCTCCTTGGTTTCTGTTTCTTGATTTTTGCCTTTTAAGCAACGGTCATGATTTCTTGGGTTCTTGGTCCTTTTAGTCTACATTCCCTCTCCGAGGAGTGGGAGGGGTTCATCTAAGCTTGAGCTTCAAATGTCACCTACATGTTGATGACCCTCAGCGTCTCCAATGAGTCTCTCTCCTGCACTCCAAGCTTTTCTCCTCTTTGCATGTCGAACTGTAGGAGGTCTTCTGAGGCTCAGGTGAGCCACCAGGAAGCCCTCCATTACCTTCTGGGGCTGGGTTAGGCACGCCCCTCCCACATTTTCATGATACTGCTGTGTTCTCTGCAAAGCCTTCAGCTTATTTTTTTTTTTTTTTTTTGTCTTTTTGAGACAGGGTCTCACTATGCAGCTCAAGCTGGCCTTAAGCTCACTTTGTAGCTCAGGCTGGTCTCGAACTCACAACAATCCTCCTGCCTCAGCCTCCCAAGTGCTGGGATTACAGGCCTGCGCCACCACGCCCGGCTGCCTTCAGCTTATTGTACCTTAATTTTAGCTGCTCACCTCCCTTCTTAGATTCATCCGCCTTTTTGCCAAGGACTACTTTTCACTCACAGTGTCGAGCATCTGCGCAAGTCTACAATAAATGGTCAGTGAGTAATTTGGAAGTGGACAAATAAAGTGAAGGACGCCTCACACATAGTTGCTTTCTGGTCTCAAATCTTCAAAGTAATGGTGGATGCCAACAATTTTACTGGAAGGCACAAGAATATATGCTGAGGAGGCCGGGGAGATAGCTCAGTAGAATAAACGCTTGCCTGGCAAGTGCAAGGACCTGAGTTCAACCCCCGGTTCTGCCAAAAAAAAAAAAAAAAAAAAAAAAAAAAAAAAAAAAAAAAAAAAAAAAAAAAAAGAAAAAGAAAAAGAAAAAGAATATATGTTGGGTCCTCTGCCAGAAAAGTGGCAGTATCAGGTAGAGCGTGGCAGCCCGCACACCGCCAGGTGTTTCGAAGCATGCAGGTGATCGGGAGGCTGCTTGAGAGCCGTGAATCTTTTCCACGGGAAAGTACCTATTTCCATTTGACTCTGACATTTTGAAATGTGACAGATTCAATGTCCGAGCTGAAAGCCCAGTTGAAAGATTCAACTGGTGTAGCTCCAGTCTTCCCACGTCCATCCTGCAGAGTGCTAATCGCACTCCACTGGGAGTTAGTCTCAACTGTTCTTCCAAGAGGCAAACACAGCAGAATCAGTGTGAAGTCGGTGAGTAGAAGAATGAGGGATAATTTTTAAGTTAGGAAAAATGTTCAAAGCTATGCGGTTGAGCATAAAGTTTGAATATTTCTAGACTAATTTTGAGTATTATATAATTTTGTATGGATTGACCTTTGAACATGAATTCTTCTTAACAACTTTATTTATTTATTTATTTGTTACTGGGTCTCACTGCACAGTTCAGACTCACAGTGCTCCTCCTGTCTCAGCCTCTCCAGTGCTGGGCTTACAGGTGGGTGCCACCACGCTTGGTCTCAGCGGCTGGCACAGCATGCAGTACTGGGGATCAAACTTACGTCCTTGTGCTTGCCAGGTAGGCACTTAGACTGCTGAGCTATCTTCTCAGTGCTGAATATGCATTCTTGAAAATTAATCAGTCTAATGAACATCCTTGGCTTCTGGACAAGTCAGTTCTCATGATTCTCAAAGAGAAATAAAGAGGATAAATTAGCCAGAATGTTGCAGATGATATGATTTTCAGTGTAAAAAATGGTCATGTAAATAGAGAATAAATTTAATGTTATTTAAAACTGTCACTGGTAAATGATAATTAAAATTAATTTTGATGATATTGCAGGTACAAATTATAAGACCAAATCATTTTTGACAAAAGCTAAATTCAGATCACCAATTTTAATAATCTCCATAGGAGTCAACATTTTAAAAAAACAATATTTAGATCAGCTGCATAGGTAACAAATAGGGTTTTAAATACTGCAGCTTGACTGTCTCTTATTCCCAGAATAATACTGAAAACTCAAGGAATCATTTTTTAGCATTTGCAAAGCCCTGGAAGGCTTTATTTTTTATGTGTGGAACTTGAGCTTAATTTTCTTATCAAGGTTGACTTGATTGGGATTAAATGTCAACTTTCCATTCATTCTAGCCTAATATATAGGGAGGCATAACTCAGTCTTAGGATTATAAAAGAAGTATTTGTGCAGATAGATGTCATCAGTGTAGGCCTTTGTGCACAAATGATTGGAAGGACATGCCACTGACTTGGGCCTTGAAGTGGCCTGAGGACAGAGGGGAAAGCAGCGCTGTCAGAGTTTATTAAAGATGGTCTCTTCCTCCCACTGGTCCCTTTTTTCTTTCTTGACAGAAATTCATCATGGGGAAAATACAAGTGCTAATGGGAGAAGAGAGGAAGGATGTCCTGCTGGACAATAGAACAGCAGCTCAAGCAAAGCATGACTACGGGAAATGGGGAAAAACAAAAGGTAAACACGAGAAGCAACAATAACAAAGCTTGAAGAGATTAATTGTTTTTTATTTCAATTGAAATAAAAAAAGAAGTCAAATGGCCTTTCTGATTGCCATATGCTTAATGAACTGTCGTGTTCGGAGTGTGGTGGAGGCAGTGGTGAACACAAATGCAATGATCAGCATTAAGTAATTTATACAACAAAACTGGTAAACAAAATTATGGCTGGCACCTTAGCCTACTGTCAAGTAGGCAGATTTATGAAGTAGAACTTGCAAAGTGGAAAAGTAGACTATTAAAAACAGATGAAAATATGGACCATTACATGTTCCATGAGATGTTGTTTTCTTAAAACAACAAGTAACTAACTATAGGAGTGAAAGTGTCAAAGTTGTATTAACACATCATGCTGTTTTAATTTTGACAGATATTTTCAGTTGAAATTAAAATGTGTTGTGACATACAAAATAAATATGTAGCAACAATGCATGATTTAGACATTGGCTATAAACAGACATCACTGGGGAGAAGGAAAAATGCATCTCAAAGTAGAGACATGTGGTCCATAATTACACAGAGCACTGTGTATGTCTATAAAAAATATGTTCTGAGAAGCATCACATTTTGTAAAAAGGCATCAATTGCTCAGGTCTGGAATTGAAGAATGAGTCACTTCTGACAGTGGGGAAGAGCTGGTGAGAGCGTTTTACCTCTTGAGGACGGGCTTTACCCAGAATAGCTGGGCAGATTTAGCAAAATTGGTACCTTCTGGTTAGAACACAGAAGCTGAAAGATTCTTCAGAAAAATAGGCACAATTTTTCAAGCTTTTAGTCAACAGTTATCATAAAAGTCAAGAATAAAGTCATAATATCCTTTCAAATGAAGGGAGGTGACCATTGTGTACATAGGAAGCCTTGCACAGCTTGGTTCAAGATTGCTTATGCATAGGGAGAAAGACTATAAAGGTTCTTGTGATGCTTTCTTATTGCCAACTCCAGCCCATCCCACGGTCCCCACTTATAGCACTGTGTGGAGCACAAGCCCGGACCTTCCATCACCCTTAGCCGCGTAAACCAGGTCTCCAAAACTCTAATCACGTCCCTACCATCACTGTTCTTCCAGGCATCCAGACTTAAACTTTCTAAGTTGTTCTGATATCTTACTTGATCTCACGTCTTGTTTATGCTAAGTCATTGTGCATTGAGGGTCTTTTTTACAGGCCACCGTCCCTTCTTTTCTGCAATTGATCTTAGCCAAAAGGCCGAGAAGGAATGTCCCTTCTTTTCTGTGTCTAAAACCCAATTAGTTTGATCTGAGACCTAATTGCTCCATTCTGGATTGCCAAGATCATTTTATGGAAGCACTCTTTTATGACAATAAAAGTATGCTTAGAAACTCCAAGTATAATCATTATTTTTTAAGATAATTCTGTAAATGCCAACAGTTATTAATGCACTATATTGTTTCTATTACAGTGATGGTGAACTTTTAGAACTTTCAGTGATACAGACAGACAGGTATAGCATGTGGGCCAAAGGTTTACCACCATTGAACTGTAAAATTATTTGTACAATTTGATTAAAAGTATGAGTGGGCTGGGAGATAGCTCAGTGGTCTAATACCTGTCTGGTAAGCTCACGACTTAGGTTTGATCCCTAGGACCACATGCCATGTTGGTCCCGGAACCCCAGATGTGGCTTGCTGGCATGAAACTGGGATTGGTGGTACACATCCCTAATCCAGTGCTGGTGAGGCTGAGACCGGAGGATCACTATGTGTCCAAGGTGAATAGCGAGACACTGTGCCAAATCTGAAGATGGGTGAATCTGAATTTTTTCTGAGTTTATGAATTTGCATATAATTTACCTCTAGAACATCAGTTTGTTTTCAGTTTCTTCTTTCACCTTTTCTTTCTCCTTCCTTCACACTTATTTCTCTCCCTTTTCTTCTTATCTTTTTTCTTTTTCTCTTCCTTTCTTTCTTAACCTAGAGGTATAAACTGAGATAATGAAAGTTGGTGAAACAGAATGAGTTTCAATATAGTAATACCACTCAATTACTTGAAGTCCTTATTTAATTGTATATCAGAAGAATCTAATAATCTATAATAAAAATGATTTTAACTTTTGAGTGACTGATAACCTTTAATGACCTCATGTAATTTGGAAAAAGGTAAGCTTCAGAAACTCTCTGGTCAGAAAAGGACTTTTTTATTTAGTTACTTAAATTTTTAACTTCTCAGTAATTGGAAATTCTATTCTAAAAATCCTTTTATAAAATTCATTAGCTATTATTACTATTAAACTTTAACTTATGGGTCTAAAGTTACATGAGCTTGGGATATAAGTATAAGAAAATTGGGACATTTTCTGTTTTAGAAATTTTCAGTAACAACCAATGAAATACAAAATGTAATAAAAACTACTGACAAAGAAAAGTCCAAGTCCTGATGGATTCACAGCTGAATTCTATAAGAAAATTGCAGAAGATATAATCACAATATTCCTCAAACTCCTCAATGAAATTGAAAAGGAAATAATCCTCCCAAAATCATTCCTGGAAGCAAGTGTTATACTGATACCAAAACCAGGAAAAGACACAACTAAAAAAGAGAACTACAGGGCAGTCTCCCTCATGAACATAGATGCAAAAATCCTCAATAAAATCCTAGCAAATAGAATACAGCAAATCATCAAAAAGATTATACACCATGACCCGGTATGATTCTTCCCAGGGATGCAAGGATGGTTCAGTATTCGAAAACCTATAAATGTAATACAATATATCAATAGAGCCAAATCCAAAAACCACATGATGCAGAAAACTCCAACACTCACTCAAAAGTCCTATAGAAAATTGGAATAGATGGCCTCTACCTCAATTGGATAAAAGCCTTCCAAGACAACCCAATGGCTAACACAATTCCAAATGGGGAAGAACTGAAATCTTTTACTCTCAGATCTGATACAAGACAAAGATGTCCTCTGTCATCACTACAATTCCATATAGTTCTGGAATCATTGGAGCAATCAGACAAGAGAGAGAGATAAAAGGAATAAGAATAGATAAAGAAGAAGTTAAATTATCATTATTTGTAGATGACATGACACTACCTGGAAGACCCAAAAAGGTCCACCAAGAAGCTACTAGAATTGATGCACAAATCCAGTAGGATAGCAGGATGCAAAGTCAATACCCAAAAGTCAATAGCATTCCTTTACACAGATAAAAACACACTGAGAGGGAAATTAGAGAAATAATATCTTTTGTAATAGTACTGTGGAAAATAAAGTACATTGGAATTAATCTAACTAAAGAAGTCAAAGATCTATTCAGTGAAAATTACAGTACCCTGAAAAAAGAGATCATAGAGGATTTCAGAAAATGGAAAGATATTACCTGCTCCTAGATAGGAAGAACCAACATTGTGAAGATGGCCACACTCCCAAAATTGCTGTAGAGATTTAATGCAATCTCTACCAAACTACCACCAACAAACCTCTCAGACCTAGAGAAATCATTCCTAAAACTTGTTTGGAACCAGAAAAGACCTAGAATAACAAAGTTAATCTTGGGAAACAAAGACAAGGCAAGAAGCATTACAATTCCTGACTTGAAATTATACTACAAAGCTATGATGATAAAATCAGCATGGCATTGGCAACAAAATAGACCTGAGGATCAGTGGAAGAGATTATAAGATGCAGAAACAACTAAAAACACAATCAGCCACCTTATCTTCTACAGAGGGGGCAAACAAACTTACTGGGAGAAAGATAGCCTCTTTAACAAATGGTGCTGTAAAAACTGGCTTGCTACATGCCAAAAAGTAAAAGTGGACCAAGGTCTATCACTATGCACGAAACTAAAATCAAAATGGATTAAAAATATAAACATTAAAACAGAAACACTCAATATCCTGGAAGAGAAAGTAGGATGATCTCTTGAAGACATAGGGGTAGACAAATTGCTCATGAACAAAAGTCAAACTGCATGGGTGACACTTAAAAGAATTAACAATGGGGATCAGCTTTTATTAAGAAGTTTTTGCATGTCAAAAGAAATTACCAACAGAGTGAGAAGACAACCTACAAATTTGGAAAAAATCTTAACTAATAAGCACTCAGACAAAGGTCTTCTCTCTAGAATTTATAAAGAATTAAAAAACATTAGGGACCCAAAATGTAAAGACCCAATCCAGAAATGGACATCCCAGATGAACGCACACTTTTCAGAGGATGAAAATCTGGAAGCTAATATATATATGAAAAAGTGCTCCCCATCACGAGCCATCCATGAAATACAAATTAAAACAACACTGAGATACCATCTCACTTCAGAAAGAACAGCCATCATAAATAAATCAACCAACAACAAATATTGGTGAGGATGTGGGAAAAAAGGAACCCTTCTCTACTGCTGGTGGGAATGTAGACCGGTACAACCATTGTGGAATCAGTGTGGAGACTCCTTAAAAAACTAGGACTGAAAATCCCATTCAAACCACCTATCTCTCTACTAGGATATTTCCCAGAAGAACTGAAAACATCATATCAAAGTGATACACGTGTACCTATGTTTATAGCAGCACAATTTGTGATAGCCAAATCTTAGAAGCAACCAAAATGCCTATCACCTGAGGAATGGAGGAAAAAGACATGGTATTTTTATTTATTTATTTATTTATTTATTTATTTATTTATTTATTTATTTATTTATTTATTTTTGGTGCAACCAGGGATTGAACTCGGACCCTTGTGCTTGCCAGGGAAACACTTATTCCACTGAGCCATCTCCCTGGCCCCGATGTGGTATTTTTATACAATGGAGCATTACTCAGCTATAAAGAATGATAAAATTGAAGGCTTCATATATACGTGGATGCCACTTGAAGATATACTCAAGAGGATCCAGTCCACGCTGCCCAGCCCCAGAGACCTGCCCAAGACAGCGCAGCCGAGTCTGCCACCCTCCTCGATCCTGCCCACACCATTCAGCCCAGAGATTGACTCCAGCAACCTCCTCGATCCTGTCCACGATCCTGTCCACGCTGCCCAGCCCCAAAGACCGGCCTGAGACAGTGGCTGACTCCAGCGGCCTCCTGGATCCTGCTCCAAGCTCTCCCAGTGAGTGGGAATTTGCATGACTCACCAGGCTTCCCAGATCAGTGAGTGTGTGGTGAGTCTGAGGGAGAGCCATTGGCTTCTTCCCACCGCACTACCCGGATCCTCGCCCCCAAGCCCTCCAAGCCAGTGACCGGCCTGAAACCTCAGGACCCACTCACTCACCAGCACTTCCCCAGATCCCCTGCCCTAAAGCTCGCTGAGTGAGTGGGAATTTCTCCAACTGCCTGGGCATCAAAGTTCAGTGAGTGTAGAACTCCAGGCCCGCCGTGCTGGAGAGACATTTCCCAGGGATTCCGTGCCTACCCACTCCCCATGGCCAGTGAGAGCTCCAGGCCCGCTGCACCAGAGGGACCTTTCCCAGCCTTCTCTGGTTCCAGCCTGTAGACCCGGACCCAGCACAGGCTGGCTGACCCAGAACAGCCTACCCGGTGAATAAAATCATCCACTATCCTTTTGTGAGCCCAGAAGACCCACCGAAGTCCAGGCCTGCCCACCTAGAGAGCGACCTGCCTGACACAGGAGGGCTGACTCTGGCAATTTTCCAGATCCTTGCCCCAAAGCCAGCCAAGACAGTGGGGAATTTTCACTACTTGCTCTGCATCCCAGCTCAGTTCATGCTTGCCTGAACAGGGAACCAACAGAGGGGAACCAAAGGAGCTGAAGCAAAAAAGAAACTGAACATAACAGCTAGATCCAGGATAGACATACCTGGAAAATCTCAAACTTAATAGACTGGCACCCGAATCTCATAACAAGCTAAGGTTATAGCTGCACGAAAGCTCTACATCAAAGGTCAAAGGTCAGTGCTATACAAAATGACAAAGACAAGGGGAAAAATGCAATCCCAGACCTCAAGTCCACCAGTAAGGGCAGAGTACACTAGCCCAGCTGCAGTGAATGAATTAACAGATGCAGCAACAAAGGAACAACAGCAGAAAGGTATAGAGGACATAAAATGAGAAGAAATTCCCCAAACTAAAAAAGAAATATCTGAATACATAGTATCTGAAATAAAGAATGAATTCCAGAAACATTGGGTGGAAAAACAATGCACACCCAGAACAAGTGCAGAGAGAACTATTCCAGCTGAAACCTATGAATTAACAGCATCTGAAGCAAAGACAACAGCAGAAAGATCATGAGGAACTCAAAGCAGAAACAATTTCTGAAATCAAAAAAGAATTCTTTGAAAAAAAAGAATTCTTTGAAATCAAAGCATCTGAAATACAAAAACAAGTCCGGAAATATACAGAGGAAACCCAATTTGGAAGAAACACTGCAGAAAAAGAATTAATAACTACTTCTAAAGAAGACATGGATAAAAAAATTAAGGAGATCAAAAATATGATGGATTCCTTGAATGAGCAATACAGAAAAGAAATAGAACACATGAAACACAGTCAAAGAGATATAGAAGAACTAAAAATATCAATCGCGAGTATACAAAACAGTTTGAGTGAAAGCGAAGACAAAGTTTCAGATCTTGAAGATGCCGGAGCAGCTAGTGAAAAGGTGAGAAAGGATCTCTTAAAAACAATGAGAATGCAGGAAAAAATAATCCATCACCTGCAAGATGACACAATAATTGATATCAACAAGAATGAAGGAGTCAATACAAATGACATAAAAAGAATTTGGGGAGAAGTAATCGCAGAAAACTTCCCAAATATGAGGAAACAATCCAACATTCAGGTAGAAACACACTGAGACATATAATAGTTAAGATCCCAGAAATCCAACACAAAAATAATATACTGAAAGCTGCTAGAGAGAAGAAGCAACTCACATTGAAAGGAAAACCCATCAGAATTACAGCCAACTTCTCTACACAAACAATGAAGGCAAAGAAAGCATGGAGCAGAGTTCTTCAAGTCCTACACGAAAACAAATTCAAGCCCAGACTATTATACCCTGCAAAACTTTCAAGTTTGATGGAGAAGTGAAATACTTCCATGACAAAGAACAACTAAACAATTTCATAATGACAAAGCCATCCCTCTACAGGCTGCTGAAAGATGTTCTAGAGAGAGACCACAATGACCAGAACTCCATGAATGAGAATGGAGGGAACCCACTAAACAGGACAGACTATTAAACACAGGTTACAAAGGAGTAAACAACACCAGGTAAATATCATGGCAAACATAAGTCAGCACATTTCAGTTATAACCATCAAGGGAAATGGACTCAATTCTCCAATTAAGAGAAATAGACTGGCACAGTGGATTAGGAAACAAAATCCAACAATATGCTGTATACAAGAAACACACTTAACTCAAAAGGACATAGGCTCAAAGTGAAAGGATGGAAAACAATACTATGTGCCCCAGCACCTCAGAAAAAAGCAGTAGTAGCAATTCTGTTCTCAGACAGTCTCAACTTCAAACCAAGAATGATCAAACAACACAACGAAGGCCACTATATATTGGTCAGGGGAAAAATTCAAGAGCAAGAAGTAGCACTCATAAATATCTATGCACCAAACACAGGAGCACCCAACTATGTAAGACAAATCTTAATGGACATGAAAAACTTAATATCTATAAACACAGTCTTGACAGGAGACCTTAAAACACCCTTATCTCAAAAAGATAGATCAACCAGACAAAAAATTAGCAAGGAAGTAGCAGAACTGAACCAGAGCTTGGAACAAATGGACCTGGTGGACATATATAGAGTGTTCCACCTAACCACAGCTGAATACACATTTTTTTCAACTGCACATGGGTCATTTTCCAAAATAGACCACATACTAGACCAGAGGTCATGCGTAAGTATCTGCAAGAAAATAGAGATTATTCCATGCATATCATCTGACCAAAGTGCAATGAAACTGGAAATAAACTACAAAAGAAACCAGAAAAACCCACTAAATTCATGGAAACTAAACAACACCTTACTCAGCAATCTATGGGTTGCAGAAGAAATTCAACAAGAAATTGAGCAATATCTACCATTCAATGAAAATTGAAGTACAATGTTCCAGAATTTATGGGATGTGATGAAAACAGTTCTTAGAGGGCACATCATAGCTATGAACTCACACATTAGGAAAACAGAAAGGGAACAAATTAGCACCCTAATGTTGCACCTCCAACAACTAGAAAAAGAAGAGCAAATGAAACCCAGAGTGCAAAGACGGGAAGAAATCATAAAGATTAGAGCAGAAATTAATTTAATTGAGATGAAGAAAACAGTTCAAAGAATGCACAAATCAAAAAGTTTATTCTTTGAAAAACTAAATAAAGTTGATCAGTCTCTAGCAACCTCATCAAAAGAGGCAAGAGAAAATTCAAGTACAAGCGATAAGGAATGAAAAGGGTGAAATCACTACAGACCCAGCGGAAATTCAGAAGATTATGAATAGTTACTTCGAGAATCTTTACGCTCACAGAATAGAAGACACAGAAGAAATGGACAGATTCCTCGAGAGGTACAAATTACCAAAACTGAATGAAGAAGATATAACAACTCTCAATAAGCCGATAACAGCCAACGAAATACGAAACGTAATAAAAAGCCTACCGACAAAGAAAAGTCCAGGTCCTGATGGATTCACAGCTGAATTCTACAAGAAATTTATAGAAGTTATAATCCGCACACTCCACAAATTCTTCAATAAAATTGAAAAGGAAACAGTTCTCCCAAAATCATTTCTGGAGGCAAATATAATACTAATTCCAAAACCAGGGAAAGACACAACCAAAAAAGGAGAACTACAGGTGAATCTCCCTCATGAACATAGATGCAAAAATACTCAACAAAATCTTGGCTAATGGAATACAGCAAATCATCAAGAAAATCATACACCATGATCAGGTAGGATTCATCCCAGGGATACAATGATGGTTCAATATTCAAAAATCTAGAAACGTAATACACTATATTAATAGACTGAAATTTAAAAACCACATGATCATCTCAATTAATGCAGAGAAAGCTTTTGACAAAGTCCAACACTCATTCATGTTCAAGGTCCTACAGAAAATTGGAATAGATAGACTATCTTAACTTGATAAAAGCCATCTATGACAACCCAAAGCTAATATAATCCTATATGGGGAAAAACTGAAATCTTTTACTCTTAAATCAGGTACAAAACAAGGATGTCCTCTATCACCCCTCCTATTCAATATAGTTTTGGAATCCTTAGCAACAGCCATTAGAAAAGAGGGAGAAATAAAGGGAATAAGAATAGGTAAAGAAGAAGTTAAATGATCACTATTTGCAGATGACATGATACTTTACTTGGAAGACCCCAAAAATTCCACCTAGAACTGATAGGGAAATTCAGTAGCATAGCAGGATACAAAATCAACGCTCAAAAGTGAATAGCATTCCTCTACACAGATAACAAGCACACTGAAAGGGAAACAATAGAAACAATACCTTTTACAATAGCACTGCAGAAAATGAAATACCTTGGGATTCACTTAACCAAGGAAGTCAAAGATCTTTTCACGGAAAATTACAACACCCTAAGTATAGAGGATTTCAGAAAATGGAAAGATATTCCATGCTCCTGGATAGGAAGATCCAACATCGTGAATATGGCCATACTCCCAAAATTGCTGTACAGATTTAATGCAATCCCTATCAGACTGCCACCAACATACCTCTCAGACATAGAGAAATCAATCTTAAAATTTAGTTGGAACCACAAATGACCTAGAATAGCAAAGACAATATTGGCCAATAAAGACAAGGCAGGAGGCATCACAATTCCTGACTAGAAACTATACTACAAAGCCACTGTGATAAAATCAACACGGTATTGGCAACAAAATAGACCTGAGGATCAATGGAATAGATTAGTAGGTGCAGAAGCATCTAAGAACACACTCAGCCATTTGATCTTCGACAAAGGGGCCAATCATACTTACTGGAAGAAGGATAGCCTCTTTAACAAATGGTGCTGGAAAATATGGCTTTTTACATGCCGAAAACTAAAACTTGACCCAGCTCTATCACCATGCACTAAGTTCAAGTCAAAATGGATTAAAGATCTAAACATTAAAACAGAAACACTCAATCTCCTGGAAGAAAAAGTAGGAGGAACTCTTGAAGACATAGGGGTAGGTAAAGAGTTCATGAACAAATGTATATTTGTATGGGAAGCACTTGAAAGAATCAACAACTGGGATCAACTCTTCTTAAGGAGCTTCTGCATGTCAAAAGAAATTGTCAACAGAGTGAAAAGACAAACCACAAATTATGAAAAAAATCCTAATTAGCAATCAGACAGAGGTCTACTGTCTCGAATATATAAAGAACTAAACTATAACAGGGCCCTCAAATTTAAAGACCCAATTCAGAAATGGGTATCTGAGATAAATACACACTTCTGAGAGGATGAAATTAAAGAAGCAAATAAATACATGAAAAAATGTTCCACATCGCTAGTCATTTGTGAAATGCAAATAAAAACAACGTTGAGATACCATCTTCTTCAGAAAGAATGGCTATCATAAGGAAATCAACCAGCAACAAATGTTGGAGAGGTTGTGGGGAAAAGGGAACACTTCTCCACTGCTGGTGGGAATGTAGACTGGTACAACCATTGTGGAGGTCAGTGTGGAGACTCCTCAAAAGAGTAGGACTAGAAATCCCATTCAAGCCGGCTATCCCCCTCCTCGGAATTTTCCCAGAGGAACTGAAAGCAGTGTATCATAGTGATATATGTGTACCTATGTTCATAGCAGTGCAATGTGTGATAGCAAAATCTTGGAAGCAAGCAAGATGTCTATCACATGAGGAATGGTTGAAAAAGATGTGGTATTTCTATATAATGGAGTATTACTCAACTATTAAGAATGATAAGCTTGAAGCATTTATACTGAGGTGGATGCCACTTGAACATATACTCATAAGTGAAATAAACCAGACACACATGTGTAAATATCGTATAGTCTCCCTAGTATAAGAAGTGAAAAGCAGAAATACAAATGGAATCGTACAACAACAATTAAAATCAATTGAGCCAGATAAGGCACAGTGAATGGCATATGCTGCAGGATACTAATCAGCTTTTCTTCTGGATGGTTAACAATCTAAGCTCAAAGATCAAAAATACTGGAGGAATAGAAGAGCCACAAGGCCAGCCAACATTTTGACCCTAGCCTTTCAAGGTCAGCAAAGACTCAGGACATAGGAGAACCTGTACTGCAACATCATGAAACTCAGTTGAGCTCCAAATTTTCTGAACAAGGAGATTATGGAGCCACAGCGGAAAGAGATCAAAGTTCTATAGTGTGCCTGGGGAGAGTCACATGGTGAAAAAACTTTCTCTCAGGCTCTCACAGAGAGCAAACTGGTCAAGCATTGGCTGTGACTCATCCACATGGATGACATAGACAAAGGATCTACAGAATAAGGTACAGGACTACAAGATAAACCCTGAGGGGACTTCACTGACCTGATAAGAAACAAAAACTACATATGTTGGTATATAGGTCTTGCTCTATCTAGGTCTTAACCATCCAGCAGAAAAGTATAAAAATGAAGTATACACCGCGGGGCCATAATAATAAGTTGAGCTGTAAATGGCTATGGTCGACAACTTCTTGAAATAACTCACTGTTGTTGTGGAATGCTGGACTGTGTTGGATTGTGTCGACAAGTTCAGCCACCTAAATAAGCTGAATGACAATGGAGTGCCCATCTTTGACAGGTGTAGACAAAGAAGGGGTACAGAAAGGAAGAATCATGATGTGTGTGTATGGACAGTACAGTTGGGATAGATAACACCGTGCTTCTACATAATTCTATGAGAGGCAAGATTTGCACTAATGGTTGGACAGGATATTATGTCGGCTTCTAGTACTATGGACAACCACTAGGAAAATAACAAGGTAGAAATTATTAATTATTGAATATTTGATGTAATTCAGGTATAAAAAAATAAGATACATAAACAGCTACACTCTCTTAATTTACTGATAAGAGACATATGGTATAATAATGTCTGTAAGTATAATATCATGTATGCACCTTCTATGATACCAAAACATTATGAAAACAGTTTTCAATGTATTAATTTATCAAATCTATCTTGTCAAGGGATCTTAAAACTGTCTCATTGATATTTGTACTTCAATAAAATAAAAATAAAAAAATTAAAAAAGGAGATATACTCATGAGTGAAATAAATTACCAGACCCACATGTGTAAATATTGTATAGTCTCCCTATTATAAAAACTCAAAAGAAGAAATAAAAATTGAAAGGTATAGCACAATTAAAAGGAAAGTGAGAATTTAAGGATTACACAATGAAGAGAAGGCAAGGAGAAAAGCTACGAAACATGGCAGGAGCAAAACCACATATTTAATATGTACAAGAAGGTTAAAACAAAGATCCTGATAATCTCCATCAGGTTTTTGAAACTAGCACCTACTTGGTAGGATTTTCATCCTGACTAACTATATATTCTGATACCTGTGAGTTAAGCGACTGCACTGAAGATAGCAGTGTGTAATACTAGGGCCATGCTTGGAATCCCTGTCATTTGGTCTTCCAAAAGCATACTGCTTCTAATGTCATATCAATTACTGCTATACACTCTCAAATTAATGTTTTTTTTAAAAAAAGTTAATAAATGTCAATAAAAAATGAGTAAAAATATTTAAATGACAAAACTAAACAAAAAGGGGTACAAATGAATGACCATTTTGTATCTGTGTATTCAAAATAGTTGATAGGTATACAGCTACATTCTCTTAATTCAATGAATAGAAGGATCTGCTTTAATAGTATTTGTAAATAGAATATCATGTCTGCATGTTGTATAACAAATAATGACTAAGAAAACAATATGCAATGTATTAATTATTGAATCTATCTTACTAATTTGATTTGAAAAAAAGTTAAGAAATGAAAACAAGAGACAAGAAAAAATGTCATAGGACTGTCCCACTACACTGTTATATATGATTAGATTTCTAAATTTCTGTGGAAAAATTTGTAATTTTTTATTTGTGTTTTTTACTATTTTTCAATTTAAATTTTTTTTTTCATGTTCAGTACAGATTTAAAGTTTAGCATATCAACGATTGGTGGAAAATATCTGTTCCATATTATGTCTAAGTTGTTTGATATTCACACAGATACTGATGTTAAGCTCAACAGCCTATGTTTTTGGATAATAATATCATTAAGCTTCTCTTCTTGAGGGTCAACAACTTAAGTTTGCAGGCCAAAAAATTAGAGTAGAGAAAAATATTGGTTACAAGGGTAGGCAACATTTTGGCCCTAGCACTTCAAGGTCAGTAAGGAATCTGTACTGCAACATCCTGTAAATTAGTGGGACCCTAAATTTTCTATTGTAGGAGATTATGGGGCCACAGAGGAAAGTGATCCGCAATGTAGAGTGGGCCTAAGGAGAATCACCTGGACAGAAAACATTCTCTCAGGCTTTCTCAGAGAGCAAATTGGCCAAGCAATGGCCGAGACTCTTCCATATGACTCACATTGACACTGTACACAAAGTGCGGTACAGGGTTTGAGGTTAAATCTGAGGGGATCTGAATGGTCTTGTCAGATACAAAAGTTGCATTTCGTGTTATATAGGTCTTGTGTTTCTTGGTCTTAACCATCCAGCAGAGAAGTACAAAAATGAGGTATAAAAAGTAAAGCCAGATTAATATGCTGAGCTATAAAAGGTTCAAGTTAGCAACTTCTGACATTGCCAGTTCTGCGGATAGCCCACTATTATTATGGACTACTGGACTATATTGGATTATTTTTCCATAATCACACACCTACAATATTTGAATGGCAATGGGATGCCCGTCTCTGATAAAACAAAACGAAAAAGGGGGATAGAAATAAGGACCATTTTGTAGTGAAAAAAAATCTCTATATTGAAAATAGCATAGACAGACAGCTACTTTCTCTTAGTTCAATGAGAAGAAAGATTTTTACTAAGAGTTTTTAGACAAGATATCATGTCTGCATCTTGTCCTATGAAAAACTACTATGAAAACAATATGCAGTGCATTATTGTAACTGTCCTACTAACCTGTTTTGAAACAGTCTCATTGCTATTTCTTTTTAAATAAAATTAATTAAAAAAAGAATTAGCTGACAAATGCTGATAATGGGAGTTTTGAGCCTAAATGAAAATGAGTGTGTATTTACAGAATCCCAGTATGTTTTCACAAAGGTTACATGAAGTTTCTTTTTTATGTATTTGGTTATTACAGGGTCTCATTACACAGCCCAGACTCCTGGTGATCCTCTTGCTTTCAGCCTCCCCAGTGCTGGGTTACGGGTATGTACCACTACACCCTGGGGTTGGGACTGTGTGGCATGTGGTGCCTGGGTCAAACCATGTTCCCTGTGCTTGCCTAAACAGGTACTTTAGCCTAATGAGCTATTTTGCCAGCCCTATGTGAAACATTTCTTATACTTGCATGAATAATATAGGAAAATATGACATCTTATCCATACCATATATTCCTTTTAGTGATGATAAATTGTTATTCAATAGGTGTGATCATGACCATCTTGACCTCTTTTGAAGTCATACAAAATAATCACCTGAGACACTTTGGCTTGAGACAAAAACTTTCATGCAGGTGGCTTAATTTGAGAAGTGACTTCTGAACAATGGGAGTGGGAAATAGAAAGTTTGAGAAGAGAAGGGTAAAAAGCCCATCCAACTGTCTGTTATGGAGCTGGATCAATAGTGTGGATACCTTCAGCTTAATTCTACTAGGTATGCTTCGAAGAACTGTGTAGAACATGAATTTTACATTGGCCACCTAAGGAATATGTTAAAAGAATATTTATCATATTTATTGATTTATTTTTTTTTTGGAACTGGGGATTGAACACAGGCCCTTGTGCTCTATTGATTTTGTTGGTTCACTTCCAGGTTTGTGCACTAGTAAAATATGGATGCAGCAGCACCAGAGAGGTCCTGGGGTAGGTCGTGAGCTATGTATGGGTCTACTGAGGTCACACCAGTGTGTAACTTGGCTGAGCTGTACAAGTGTGGAGCCTGGGGTGTTGGACTTAAGACATGTTTGGTTGACAAATCTTGATACCAAACACTTATTACGAACAGTGGCTAAAATGTGGAGAGGGGTTCAGGGAGATGGCTCAGTGGAATAAATGCTTCCCTGGCAAGCGCAAGGGCCTGTCCTGTGTTCAATCCCCAGTTCTGCATAAAAAATAAATAAATAAATAAATAAATAAATAAATAAATAAATAAATAAAAAGCAGAGAGGCTGGCTTTGCACCAGAATAGTGTTTTCTAGCACACTTCTTGCTTGTTTTACAAATAATTACTATCCCAAGGACCTGTATCAATGAGCTTCTCATCACTGTGACAAAATACCTGGGGAACTCAGCATAAAGGAGGAAAGGTTTCTTTTGGCTCATGGTTTCATGGTAGAAGTGCATCATGGTAGAAGGCTGTGGTGGAGCAAAGCTGCCTTCCTCATGGTTTCTGAGGAGCAGAGAGAGGGGAAGAGCCCAGGGAAGGGGCAGGAATCAAATATAGGTCCGCATGGCCCACACCCTTCAAGCAGCCCCCATCCTCTAGTCTCCTCATGGCATCACATCACATTTTGACTCTCCCATGGATTAATCCACGAGTCCTCATCCGATCACTTTCCAGAAATCCCATTAGCTGGCAAGCAGACCTTTGACACTATGAGGCTTTCAAGGTACGTTTTGGCTCCCAACTATAAGAGATGCATAGGCCTGGGGATCTTGCTATGTGTTGTTACCTAGGTGTAATAAGGTGATACTTTGAATTTTTACTCATATTCTTTTCTTTGGTTTTTCAAACTTATCCCTCAGAAGCACTACATTCTTTGGCTGCAATTACATGGTGAAGGAGATGGTGAAGGGAAAGTCTTTACTTCTACCTCCTCATTTTATACGATAATGAACACGGTGTCCATAATGGGCATTGCATGTCGTTTCGAATTTTCCTGTTCTTTGGTATCCCAGAAGTTTTTACTTCCAGTGACAGCAAATGGGAAGTGAGCCCTTTGCTCTTGAAGCAGGATCTCTGAAGTTTGGAAAGCAGGATCTCTGAAGCCACTGGAAAGAATAGGGAGGCAAAGAGAAGCAGGACAACCTTTCCAAGGTCCTCAGGCTGGTCCCTGTGAGGGAAAGGTATCAATACAAGTTCAGGACATGGAAGCTGATTTCCTTACTATTATCCATGTCAGTATAAAGACCCTACCTGCCTGCCTTTGTTGACCATCTGAGGTCTGTGGTCTGCATGGCCTCCTTGATGTTGCTTCCTGCAACCAGAATTCTAATACCTGCAGTGAATGAACTTGCCTGGGAAATTGGGGCAGGGAGAAGAGCTCTGAACTATCAAGGTTATTTTCCTCCTAAATCATAGCATTCTGGAATTGGTGCTTGAACCCACGCAGGTGTCCTTGTCTTCATGCCCAACTGCATGACCCTGGAATGCTTGTTCAGATTCTTTGTTGGAACTTGTTCTTCAAATAACCACAAGAAGTTATTCACCAAAGTCAATGAAACTGAAACGTCCTATGTCAGCAGGAGAATACGACTAGATGAGCTCTCATTATATACTTTGCAACCATTTCCCCTGAACCTCTAAATATATTACTGCATTTTGGATGACATTAAGAGATGTCTTTAGTCACAGGAGTCTAGGAGGAGGGAGAAAAAGTAGTTTTGGTTATTTTCTGTATTATTATTGTTAAAATGTGAAGAGTGCCCTTCAGTTGATGAATTCTCATTGAAGCTTCAATGGAAGGGGAAGATGAAATAACATAAATGATAGCTATAATTAATTTTATACTAAGCTTCCTTGATGAAATTAATATTGTCAGATGGAAATGTAATTTAAGCAAAATATGCTTATATCCTCATGTAAGCTGAGTTACACATTTGGACTTTAAGAAAAAAATCACTCTTGCATTTCACAGAACCGCTTACAAAATGATTTAGCTTAATTGTTTGTACAGCTTTCTAGACATTATAGCTCTTTAAAAGAAATAAGGGCACGTGGGATGAACGGGAGACAGACAAAGGGCCACTTTAAATTTGCTTCTGTTGTTTTATAAAAACCAAAATCACGCAAGATTCTTCTGATTTCCAAAGGAACTAATTTTAACATATATATTAATATAATCTGGAAGTAGTTTTATACATAATTTTTTAAAAAAAAAAGACCTTGGAAGTTTAAAGCAATCTAAATTTCAACTGAAACAAATTATATTGATTTGTAAATTTCAAAATATATTGACCTAACAGGTCATCAAATGTTAATAAGAAATACATAAGTCAATATTTCATGTCTGAATTTTTTGTCTTTATATAATATTTCAAAAAATTTTAGTCTGACTATATGATGTAAATAGTATAATGTATAATAAAACTGCATGCCACCAGTAGACTTTTCTAGTATTAATAATTATACCATTGAAATGTGTGCTTTTTTGCCAATACATATGGTTGGATTTATGTAAATGTATTTCTGATCCCATCCTAATGTAGCAATAACATTCAATAAAGACTCAATGGATGAAAATAATTGGCAACTGCTCAGGCAAAAAAGTAAAAATAAAAGAAAAACTGAGCTCATCACTGACTTCAGAGGAATGTATCTGTATTCACAAATACTCAAACTTTAGAAACTGGCATTAATTATGCCAGGAAAAAATACCAGCAACTTATTTCTGAATGTAGAACTGAACATTATACTCTAAATAATGAAGCATTGAAAGATCAATTAATCTTTAGAAGTTTCTCTCAAGAATCTGCTTCTTATCCAGAGACAGTGACATGCACCTCACATCCTAGCCATCTGGGAGGCTGGAATACGGAAGTTTGAACCCAGCCTGGCTAACTTAGTGATTTAGGAAGGCTCTGTCTCAAAAGAAGAAAGAGAAGGAGAAACAGAACAGTTGGTAAAATGCCTACTATTGAATTCACCAATTATAAGAGTGAAAGTCTCATTGCAAAGGAATACAGAAACTCCAGCTAATATGCCAGCAGAAAGGGTGGTTTATGGTCCATACTTCTTTCTGAACTTATCTGTGGAAATGTGACAATAACTGACCCCTTCCTCCAGAATAAATGCTTTGCATACAATTGTGTAAAAGATGTGACATACTTATGAGACTGCAAGGACCTGATAAGTGAGTTCTCTACTTGTTGTGATCAAAGGTCCAGGCTATAAGTTTTGTTCTTAAAATATAGCACAGTAGATCTGTTTAGACAATGCTTGAGCGTTATCTCATGCCTATGACCTCCTAGACTGGCTGCGAAATCACAGCTTAACTGTGACTCATAACTTATCTCAGTACTTACTGTCTTTATGGCAAAACATAATGACCTCATCTTCTTTTGGTTACTTGATGTTCCTTCTAATCTTTCTGTTTCTCTATTATGTCCAATTATTATACCTCTAACCATTTATTACTTGCTTTGCTCAACAAGTTCTCTAGAGTTTGGCCTCCCAGGATGTTTTTTGAAATTTTATTTTATTGAAGAAAAAATAGCAATGAAACAGTTTCAAAACAAATAACAGGACAGATTCAATAAACTAATACATTGCAAACTGTTTTCGTAATGTTTTATTATTGTACAAGGTGCATACATGATATATTTACAGACATTATTATAGCAGATGTCTAATCAGTGAATTAAGAGAGTGTAGCTGTTATCTTATTTTTTATTGCTGAATTATATCACAGGTTCAATAATTAATACTTTCTACTTTGTTATTTTCCTAGTGGTTGTTCATAGTACTAAAAGCCGACATAATACCTTGTCCAACCACTATTAGTGCAAATCTTGCTTCTCATAGAATTATGCAGAAGCATGGCATACTTATCCTAACTGTACTGTTTATACACACACACATCATGATTCTTCCTTTGTATACCTTTTTTTTTTTTTTTTTTTGTCTAGACCTGTCAAAGATGGATACTCCATTGTCATTAAGCCAATTTAGGTGCCTGAACTTGACGACACAATCCAACACAGTCCAGCATTCCACAATAACAGTGAGTTATCTGAAGTTGTTGACTGTAGCCATTTACAGCTCAACTTATTATTATGGCCCCATGTTTTATACCTCATTTTTATACTTTTCCGCTGGATGGTTAAGACCGAGATAGATCAAGACCTCTATACCAAAAGATGTAGCTTTTGTTTCTGATGAGGTCAGTGAAGTCCCCTCAGGGTTTATCTTATAATCCTGTACCTTACTTTTTTTGTAGCTCCTCCTTCTTGCCCTTCTTACTCAGTATGTATGGTCACACTTTTAAGTCCATCTATCTGTTAAATAAATCCAGTCCCTTTGCATTAAGATGAAGCATCTGTTACCCTCATGTGCAAAGCCACTGTCACATAGATGTCTGAGTGTTCACATGTTCCTAGTGGTCCCACACTTTGATTTATCTTCCACAGTACATCTAGAATTATTTTTAAGGTGAAAATCTAATCATGGCATCCTTCCTTTAAAATCCTTAAAGACTCACCACCATGTCCTGAGGGTGAAAATCTAGTTGCCTTAGCTTATGATCACAGCAGAATGTGTTCTGTCACTCTCATAACCTATCCACGTCTTCCTGGAGCTTGCATTCTGGTGCTTCTTGCACTTCGGCTCTGCAGAGCTAGCCACCTTCTCCATCTGAGTATCCTCCACTTGAGCTGCCAGGCTCCACTTCCTTCCTTGTGTGGGGAGCTCAGATAAGCGTCACTGTCTTTGTGAAGGACTTGCTTATTCTCTGAATTCACTTGATTTTCATCCCCTCTCTTCTGTGCCTGAAGAGCCCCTTTGGCCTGTGTAACTTCCCTCACTGTATCATATTTCAAAACACACAACTAAGACCTTTTTTGTCTTCTCAGGAAGACTGAATCTTTGAAGAATAAATAAAAGCAGGCTATATTATCCTTTCTGAATGTAAAATACTACACATAGTGGATGGTGAGGAAGGATTTATTTTTAAAAATAAATCACTTCATAATTCAGGGGAAGGATTTTCAGGATTCTTCAATTGCAAGTGAAAGAAACTCAAGTCAAGCTGCCTTAAGAAAGGAAACTTCCAGCTTCATTCAGTGGGAAGACCCAGTCCTTGCTTTAGATGTGAAGAAACTGTGGGCTCCAAATACCAGCATCAAGCTGCTTCTCACCCTCAGGTCTGTGTGGCTTCTTTCCGGGGTGAACATTCCCACTCAGCAGCTCCTGGAGCTCTTCCTTGGCCTATCTCTTTCTCAGCCTTCCTGGTTAAAGTACTGGAAGAGATGCTGAGTGGACCAGAGTAGCCATGTGCTCATTTTAAACCTATCACTGTGTAGTGGATTTATAACTTATTACATCCAGCTTAATGAAACTAGCACGGTGCTGGGGGTGGGAGGATAGTTGGCAGCAGCATAAAGGTAGAACAGGAGAAGATACAGGAATGCTGCTAGGGATGCTGTTTGGAGAGGTTGTTGGAAGTTGCTAGTTCTCTTGGGCTTTTCTGCTTGTCATGCCAGCTTTCCTGATGAAATTTGGAGGAGCTCTGGTATAGAATTTCTTGCTTCCATCACTGACCCTTGGGACTTTCCAGGAAAGATATATGAAGCAGACAGCAGGAGACTATGTCATGGGTTCTAGGCCTCCAGTTGGACTTGTGGTAGGCATACTTATGAGCTCTAAGTTTTCATTTGGCCTCATGTAGGATATCAGGATCGAGACCTTTAGCTGGAGCCTTTAGTATTTAGTGTGTGGACAGATTTCCTGCATAATGTGTATACAGATTCTGTATATACTTCTCAGGTGATTCCTTATAAATTAATATAACATTATATTGTTTCCCTTGAAAAAAACCCCAAACCATGACACACTGGGTCTGTGAGAGTACTCTGGTTGATCTGCTTTATTCAGGGGCTGAGTCTGGGTGCAGGTTGGGAGGCAGCTGTAGGCAACAGATGTCTACAGCAAAGGAACTTCCCTTTTACCCTCTGAGATTTGGCAATTAAGTCAGCTGAGACAGAGTAGTATGCGGGAGTCATTCACATGTATTGCACACAGGGCATCACAGGAAGGTGAGCGCCCAAGGACCCACTGGGATTTTAAAGCTTATTGAGTCTTCTTTTGAGAGGAGTGGGAAGTAGGCTTGTAGGCAACTTTTGAGGGGAAGTCACCGACTTTTAGGGGAGATGTATGGGCCTGAGAATGACACCAGGCTGAGACAGAGTCTGCGTGTGCCGTGGGTATGGTGTCACTGCTGGCCTGTTTTCCTGTGTGTCTTCTCTGTTTAATAAGACTAAGGGAAGAGGTCCAAGGTAATGGCCTACCTTCTGGAGGAGCTACCTCTAGCCAGGTGAGTATGCTGGAGAAAGCCCTCCTTGTACTTTTGGAGAGAAAGAGCATTGATAGACTGGAAGAGGGGACATGGGAAATTTAGAGAGACTTTGAGACTATGTTTTTAGTTCCATGGTCAGCACATCAAGTGCCATACTTTGGGCTATCATTTTCTGAGCACCAGCAGCTTCCAGGGTTCAAAAACCAGATGAGACCAGATGAGACCACACTGCACCACACTGTACCACACTGCATCACACCACACCACACCACTCCACTCCACTCCCTTAGGATGAGAGTAATTTTTTTTTTTTTTTGGTGGAGGGATACCAGGAATTGGACTCAGGGCCTAGCACTTGCCAGGCAAATACTGTGCTGCTGACCCACATTCCCAGAAGGATTTCTGAATTATTTCAAAGGGAAAATATCTTACACTCAGTTAAATATGAGAAAATTTGATTGCAAGCCTGTTTTTCTTTTCGATGAACTAAGATAAATTAGTTGTATAATTATCCAGAGATATCTTTATAAAGCTTTTCCTACATTACTTAGGTAGAACAGGTTCCACATATAAAAGTATCCTTAAAGCGTATTGTATTTGTTTTACTTGACTTTTGTCACGAAATCCTGATCATCACCTAGCACAACATAAATGTTAAACAGATGTTTGGTAAAGCAACATGAATTCAATAAATATGGTGCATATTGTAATGTAGTAGATTTCTGACAAGAAACACAGTTGATTATGTCTCAGTGAAAAAAAAAAAGCATATTGTATTATGAATTTTTCCCCTCCTGATATGTCTGAAGAGAGCTTTCATTAGGATATGTGGACACAACAACCCATTTTTTAAATAGTGCGTAGCATGTGCCACAGTGTTTTTCCAGTTTTTGCTGGAACTAAAATTGCTGCAGGCACATGCATCTTGGCAACATGTGAATGATTTTATAGTGTAATTTCTAGAATTTAAAAGTTATTCACACTTAAAATTTTTAGATATTGAAGAACGGTAAGAGCAAATGTATTGAACTCAACCATTTCCATGATCAGTTCAGTGAATTTTTGGCTTGTTCCTGTCTTGCCAATACTGCTTTTTTTAAATACTACTCTTTTCCCCCCCTTCTGAATAATGAAAAATAATATGTCATTGTTTAATTTGCATTTTTGGGTTATGAACAAGAATGTCTCTCTTTTTTAAATCTTTGTAATTCTATGAATAATTTGTACAACCATTTAAAACATTGTTATCATTTTCCATTGATTTAAGGAAATGCCTTATATATAAATAATATTTTTGTCTATTATTGGCCTCACATATTTCTCATTATGTGTTGTGTATCTTACAACTTTGTATATGGTAGTCTTTCTTTTGTGCAGAAAGACTGTCATCAACTATGTCCATCTTTTTATTCATGCTTTTTGTCTTATGAGTTGTGTTAGGAAGCCTTTGCAAATATCAAGATCACTGAAGTGTCCTCTCTTCTCCCTAGTGTAAGAACTCAAAAGAAGAAATAAAAATTGAAAGGTATAACACAGTTAAATGGAAAGAGAGAATTTAAGGAGTAAACAACTAAGACAGAGAAAGGAGAAAAGTTAGGAAATATGGTGGGGGCAAAACATGCATTTATATAAATGAGATGGTTAAGGCAGTTGTCCTAAGAATTCCTGTCAGGTTTTTGAAAATGACAGTTAATGGGTAGAACTCTCACCTGACTAATTCTATATGCTGATATCTGTGATCTAAGCAACTACATTGTGGACAGCAATGTGTAATACTAAAACCAAGCGTATAATACTTGTCATTTTGATCTTCTGAATGCATACTGCTTCTAAGGTCATATCAATTATTGCTATCCTCTCTTTAAAGTAAAAATTTTTTTTGTAAAAAATGTATTAAAAGTAAATGAGGGACAAGAAAAGCAAAATATCATAGGATTGTCCTGCTACAATATTGTATATTGTTTGAGTTCTAAATTTCTGTGTAAAAATGTGCAATTATTTTTAACATTCTATAGGGATTTAAATTTTAGAATATCTGTGGTTGTTGGAAAGTAGTAGTTCCATTTTAGGTCTAAGGTATTTGATATTCAGACAGATAGTGACATAAAGCTTAATGGTCTCGGGTTACAGGGTAATTATATCATTAAACTTCTCTTCTGGATGTTTAACAACTAAAGTTTGCAGACCAAGAATTAGAGAGATCAGTGGGCTAAAAGGATAGCCAATATTTTGGCTCTAACCCTTCAAGGTCAGTGAGGATGCAGGACATAAGAAAACCTCTGCTGTGACATTCTGTAACTAGATGGTGTCCCAAATTATCTGATGAAGGAGATTATGAGGCCACAGAGGAAAGTGACTGATGATGTATCACATACCTAAGGAGAGTCATCTAGAGAGAAAACATTCTTTCAGGCTTTCACAGAGAGCAAATTGGTCAAGCAATGGCTGTGACTTATTCAGATGGCGGACACTGACAAAAGATCTATAAGGTGCTATAAATGATTCCAGGGTAAATGCTGAGGGGATTTGAATGACCTTGTCAGATAGCAATAGTTACATTTCTAGTTATACATAGGTCTTGCTTTAACTTGGTCTTAACTGTCCAGCAGAAAAGTGTAATCATGAGGTATTAAAAATAAAGCCATGTTAATATGTTGAGTTGTAAAAGGCTCAAGTCAACAACTTCTGACAATTGCCAGTTGTGCTTATAATCACTACTGTTAGGGACTATTGGATATATTGGGTTACTCTGCTGAATTGAAGTACCCACAATCTTTGGTCTGGCATCAAGTGTGAAAAGGTAGTTTAAAGACTTCTCCAAATACAGCCCTTCTAAATGCAGTGAAAACTCTTCTCTGACAAAACAAAACAAAACAAAAAGGGAGATATAAATAAAGGACTGTTTTGTTATTAAAACATCTATCTATGTATCTATGTATCTGTGTATCTATCTATCTATGTATCTATCTATGTATCTATGTATCTATGTATCTATCTATCTATCTATCTATCTGTCTGTCTGTCTGTCTGTCTGTCTGTCTGTCTGTCTGTCTGTCTGTCTGTCTATATCTATCTGTACACACAAGATAGTTATGATAGTTATACAGCTGTTTTCTCTTAGTTCATTCATTGTGAAGCAAGGTTTGTACTAATATTGTTTTAGACAAGATATCTTGCCTGTATCTTGTCCTCTGAATAACTATTATAAAGACAACAATATGCAATATATCAATTATTGTAACTGTCCTACTAACTTGTTTTGAAACTGTTTCATTGCTATTTTTTTCTTATTAAAATGAATAAAAAAGAAGATAAAGTATTCTCTTTTTTATTTCACATTTTGGTGTTTTATGAAAGCCAAGGGGAAGGATATGGGTCACCACAAAACTGCCCTGACTTCAGATACAAGCTATAATTTAGGAATTCTCTCAGGCTACCCCCACTTCTCAACAGCTCAGTGAAAATTATAGGGCTTCATGACTGATAACTCACAGAACTCACCCAAAGTGCTAGTCTTATAATTGCAATTTTATTGACACGAAGACACAAATCAGAACGAGCCAAAAGAGATGCATGGGAGAGGTATGGTAGGGATTCTCCTGCACGGCTCCTTGGCATCTCCCTCAGAGCCTCACCCAGGGTTGCTTCCTCCAATGCTGGTGTGTGATAGTGCCAAACACTGCCGGCCAGGAAAGCTCACCCATTCTGAAGTATCTAAAATTTTATTGGCATTCCATTCCATGTGCATGATTGAATTGTTAGCCATTCATTTTCAGCCACTTCTCTTTGGGTGGATACAGGTCAAAGTCCCACTCAATCCTTTAATAACTTGGGTTGCCTCTCAGTTGTGGTCAGTTTACATCTTGAATCACGTTTTCAGTGCAAGTTATTTAAGAGTCCATCCTGAGTAAAATCAGCACAAATTGTCAGGTATGGTTCTACTATGAATAGGGAAAACACTCCCGTTACTTAGGAAATTACAGGCTGCCTTACAGGAGCGGAGATAAGGGTCAGACCAACTAAGATAAAATTTATTCTCTACTTTGTAGATGTTTTATAATTTTAAAATTATAAAGTTTTAATTTAGAATGCCACTTTTTCTCACATAATAGCTATATTAGACTTTATTTTTCCCCATGAGCAGCTAATTGTTTAATATCATTTATTGGTTATTCTATATTTTATTATTTTGAGATTTTTGTTTTCATGTGTGTGTATATGTGTGTATTGCTGATATCAAGCCCAGGGCCTTGGGTATACTAATCAGGCACACTACTATTGAGATACAGCACCAGCCTTTGAAATGTCATCTTTATCATGTACTAAATTTATACATATACAAGGCTATTTTCACTTTTCTGGCTTATATATCCTTTTTCTATGCTGTTCTGAGAACACCCTATTCAGATTATCATAACTTCATTACATTTTTAATTGTATATATTTTTATAACTGGTAGGTTAATTTCCAGTAAATTGTCCTTTTTCCTCAAATATATTAATGCTTCTGACATATTTCCTAGATAAATTTTATAATTCTGTCATATCCCACAAATATATCTCAACAAGATTTTTCCTGGCATTATAGTGACTTTGTGACTTGCTTTAAGGAAGTTAGGATCATTATAATATTGAATTTTTTCACTCAACATGATGGTTTACTACTTTACTCAATTCCTTTTAAAAAATGTCCTTCAGTAAAATAGTTTCCTGTCAGTACTTCTGACTTTAAAGATTTCTAGGCACATTGCTTCTTAGTAGGCAGCTATGAGTGCTTTTTTTCTTTATCTGTTACTGTTTCTAACGGATTATTGACTTCAGACAGGAAAGATGTGGGTTTACATCTTAAATCTGGTACATTATTAAACTGTATTTAATAATGCTGACAGTTTTCTTCAGTTGGTTATTTTACATATTTTTTGATACATAATTATTTGTAGTGATAAAGAAAGTAATGTTGGATGAGGTACTTTGAACAGGCTCCATTGTTCAGCTCATAATTTTGATGTGAATGCATCTAACATTTTAACTTTAAATAAGACATTGATGATATAGTTCTATATTACGTCTATCTGAGTAAGTTGTTTCTCTTTCTATCACACTGTCAAACAAGAATGAGTGGTTAATTTTACAAAGTGCTTTTGAGATTTAGCAAACTCATTTTATTTCATTATATTTTACTATCATGAATTACATGAATACATTTCCCAATATTAAATCATTTTTCATCTTTGGTCAATCATAATTGAATCATGTAAAGTACTCTTTAATACACTGTAACATTTAATTGGCTAAGATTTTATTTAGGCTTTTCATAAGTTGTCTTAGGAGGGCTTTTTGGATTCTCTTCAGCAAGCCCTGGCATCTGAACTATGCTGTCCCCTGCAGTGAGGCTGGCCCGCTTCCTCTCATGCTGTGTGTGGTGAGCATTCAGGGATGACGGTTTTAGAAGCTGGTAGAGGTCGAGGGGTTTCTTTTTAAAACATTTTATATTTATTTATATATTTTAAAATTTTATGTGTTTGGTACAGGGTCTCTGCTGCACGGGCTCATAGCGACCCTCCTGTTTTCAGTCTCCCCAGTGCTGGGATTACAGGTGTGGTGGACTTGGTTGCTGGCTCAGCGTACCCTGGGGGTGGGACCTACATGGCATGTGGGACTGGGGATCGAACCCTGGTCCCTGTGATTGCCAAAGCAGGCAGTTTGGCTGCTGAGCTATCTCACTGGCCCTAGTAGTTTGTTTTTCTTTAGAGATTTTCAACATAAATTTTCAGCTTTTCTCGCTATATCTATTTCCTTTTGTTATTTTCATTCCTTTTATTTTGAGTGGTAGTATTTTTTTTTTTTTTTTTGTGGAACTGGGGATTGAACACATACTCTTGCACTTTCCAGGGAAGCACTTATTTTAGTGAGCCACATCCCTGGCCCATGAGTAGTGGTATTTTTTTGATTCTCTTTTAACAATATTTCATTTTTTTACTTTTAACATCTTTTATTTTCTAATAATTTTATTTAAAGCTATATATTTTTCTCGTTATTCACAGCTTACGTGTTCAGGTTTGCAATTCTTGTTGTGTTGAATTTGATTTTCTCTTCATCTAAGAATTGCTTGTATATGGTTGGTGTTTGGTTTGAAAATTTATAAGTGATTTCAAGTTCTGCGAAGACTCAGGACATAGGAGAACCTATAATGCAACATCATGAAACTCAGTTGAGCTCCAAATTTTCTGATTAAGGAGATTATGGAGCCACAGAGGAAAGAGATAGAAGTTCTATAGTGTGCCTGGGGAGAGTCACATGGAGAGAAAACTTTCTCTCAGGCTCTCACAGAGAGCAAACTGGTCAAGCATTGGCCATGACTCATCCACATGGATGACACAGACAAAGGATCTACAGAATAAGGTACAGGACTACAAGATAAACCCTGAGGGGACTTCACAGACCTCATAAGAAACATAAAGTACATGTGTTGGTATATAGGTCTTGCTCTATCTAGGTCTTAACCATCCAGGTCTTAACCATCCAGAGGAAAGTATAAAAATGAAGTATACATCGCAGGGCCATAATATTAAGTTGAGCTGTAAATGGCTATGGTCGACAGCTTCTTCGGATAACTCACCATTGTTGTGGAATGCTGGACTGTGTTGGATTGTGTCGTCAAGTTCAGGCACCTAAATTAGTTGAATGACAATGGAGTGCCCATCTCTGATAGGTGTAGACAAAGGAAGAGGTATAGAAAGGAAGAATCATGATGTGTGTGTATACACAGTACAGTTGGGATAGATAATGCTATGCTTCTACATAATTCTATGAGAGGCAATATTTGCACTAATGATGGTTGGACAGGATATTATGTCAACTTCTAGTACTATGGACAACCACTAGGAAAATATCAAGGTAGAAAATATTAATTATTGAATTAATATTTGATGTAATTCAGGTATAAAAAATAAGATACACAAAGAGCTACACTCTATTTACTGATAAGAGACATACGGTGTAATAATGTCTGTAAGTATAATATCCTGCTTGTACCTTCTATGATACCAAAACATAATGAAAACAGTTTGCAATGTATTAATTTATCAAATCAATCTTGTCAAGGTATCTCATTGATATTTGTACTTCAATAAAACAAAAATTAAAAAAAAAGTGATTGAATTTATTAACTTTTAATTTTCTTGCATTGTGACCAGAAAAAACTGTGGCTCCTATGACTTCTAATTTCTATTTGGGAAGCATATATTTTCATTTGCTTAGTGACTCAGAGTTTCGTAAATGTTTCTTTGACTTTTAAAGAGCAAATGGAGAAGTGGAGAACAAAGATGGAGAAAACTGTAGCTAGGGATGCTCGGAAGGGCTGTCAAGCAAGCAGCTGAGGTGCACGGCCTAGAGACACAGTTGGGTGTCATTTGCTCACTGAGAGCATTTGAAGCTACAAAACTAGAAAGTAGCTGCATATCTATCCTGAATATTGTGTAGAACTACTTTGTCTTAATTTAATGGGAAGAAAGATTTGTACTAATAGTGTTTGGACAGGATATCATGTCTGCCTCTGATACTATGAATAACCACTATGAAGACAACAACATGCAATGTATTGATTATTGAAACTGTCCTACTAATTGGTTTTGAAACTGTCTCATTGCTATTTGTTTCTCAATAAAATTAATAAAAAAAGAAACTACAAAACTCACTCAGCTTATAACAAATGTGGATGAAAACAGACTGGAAGGGCAGAGGCCCAAGACTGAGCTTTCAAACTCTTAGCATGAAGAGGTAGGTGGGCAGATGGAGGAACTGCTAGAGAGATGGAAGAGAAATCCACTTGGAGGGGAGGAGGAAACTAAAACTGCGATGTCTTAGAAACCTCGGAAGAAAGATCAGCCAGGAAGCAGGAGAGGTCAGTTGCATAGCTAATGCAGGTGGGCCAGATAGGAAATGAGCTGAAAGGCTGGGCGGGATAGCACATGCCTGTCTTCTGGCCCTGGGGGAGGCCAATGTTGGAGGACTGTAAGCTTGATTGCAGCCTGGGCAAGTTGGTGCCTTAAAATTTAAATACGCCATGTGAAGACTCTGGGCTCAATAAGATTTTTTGGAATCCAATGATAATTTTAGCTTAGGCATTGTGTTGAGTACTTTTTTTTTTTTTTCTGGCAGAATCGAGGATTGAACTCAGGCCCTTGCACTTACCAGAGAAGTGCTTATTCCACTGAGCCATCTCCCCAGCCCTGTTGAGTACTTTTAACTATAATGTTGCAGAGTTGCGGTGAGATCGTAGTAACCCCACAAAGGTTTGTTACTTTCTGGCCTTTTCAAGTGAAAGTTTGCCAACCTCACATCTTAGTTCCTCACAGAGTAAATTGATTACTTTTCTCTAAACTCCTGTAGTTTTTATTTTCAGAAACAGTCCTTTGACTTTTGATTTACTGCCATGTGTCTTTTTTTAGGTGATGGTATCTTGCTTTCCAGTGATACTAAAACCTCTTCAAAGGCAGAAACTCTTACTTTTCTTTGTTTTACCACCATGTACGATTTACGTTAATGCATTATGTTATGCATTTGCAGATTACATTGCTTTCTCTGCCAAGGACTTCTATAAACTTTCCACACTCATGTGTGCTGGAAGGGATAAAATTAAATGCCATGTAGTTCTGTACCAGGCCAGTGGTCATTCAGAGTCTGTCTCCAGAGCAGGAATGATGGTGCTGAGTGGATGCTCATGGTGTCCCCCAGGCCATCGCCTCTGACCAGCAAGAGGCTCCTCTGCCAGGGTGAGCATGTTGACCTGCCTGCCCATCCCTGCCCTTCTCTAGGGAGCACCCCTCCCGTGTGAGGGATGTATGAGGGGTGTGGGTCCCACCTCTCTGAGGTGCAACATTCCATTTTCATCCTTCAGCATATGCCATTTACTTTGCCTTATCTGACTCAATTGTTTCTAGTTGTTGTTGTACATTTCTATTTGTATTTCTTCTTTTCACTTCTTATACTAAGGAGACTATAGGATATTTACACATGTGTGTCTGGTTTATTTCATTTGAGTATATGTTCAAGTGGCATCCACTTCAATATAAATGCTTCAAATTTATCATTCTTAATATCTGAGTAATACTCCATTATATAGAAATACTACATCTTTTTCAACCATTCCTCATGTGACGGACATGAGATAATAGGTTCAGATTTGGGAATTTCTCAAGACCTTCCTAAAGGCCTAGGCCATATTTCCTAAGGCATAAACCAAGAGATGGGGAATTATCAGGCATGGATTTTACTGGCAGGGTGCCCTTCTTATCTGCTGCAAATACCTTACACTGGAACCATCTTATAATCATTTTCTTCTCTCTTTCTCTTTCATAGCTGCATCGTTTTTTCCCATGTTAACATATACTTGGGAGTATTGATAGCTCTACCATTTCATACACAGGTTTCAAAATTGTGAGATGGAGATAGAAGAGAAAAGCTTCCTTTGGAGAAAAGCAGTGTATGCATTGTCTTAGCGGCTGGGTTTGACCCGGAAAGGACACCTACTGGGTGGAGGTAAATTTGACAGTGGTTTTCCTATGGGTACCAATTGTTAGGCAGTACATACAGCTTTAGAAATGGAAATGTTAGCACAAGGGGTGAGCCAGGTAAGTTTGATTGTCAGCACTATTTGGTTCTCACTGTGAGCCTGTCGTGTTCACAGGCGCTGGCTGGGACAGTCCTTTAGAGCTCAAGTCTCTCTTCCCAACCTTGTCCCATTGTGGCGACCTGCAGCAGCCTTGGACTCTCAGCCAAGACTAACCAACTCCATGGCTGACCAATAACCAACATGCCTCTCTCTTGCCATTGGGAATAAAGAAAAGACTGTGTTGATGCTTTATTTAGAAATCTGGAGATTTAAATGCATGTAGACTGAGAAACAAAGAGGCCAATGTGTTGGGACATCCACAAGGAAAGGGAAAAAAAAGCCTGCCAGGAGTGAGAGGAGATGAAGAGATAATGATGGTGCACAGAGATGAGAAAAAGGTCCAGAGATGCTATGGAAAAATGCTTGAGGTAAAAAAGACTAGAGAGAAGGAAAGACTTGGCAGAGGCCCCAAGAGTAATTTCTGTGGCGCACGTTTCTCTTGCTAATGTCTATCTCCATACAACACATATTGGACTCTGGAGTCTACCTATAATGACAAATATCATCTTTGCTCTCTAGAGTCTTATAACATTAAAGAAACAGCACTTAGATGAGATATCATATGCATAAGACTGAGGCCATAAGTGCAAAAGGATAAGTAAAGACAAAGCGTAATATATTGTCAATAATATTCCATTTTTCTTGCTGCCCTTAGAAAACATGAGATTCATTCACAATCCCTGAACAAGGCCCCCTTGCTTTCTTGATCCAGCAGAGGGTTTATGTTCCATGTAACTAAAACAGCCTTGACTACAACATGTCCACTAATGAGAAATGTTTTCCAAAGCTTGGCAGAACAGACTCATCAGGTTTCTGGATCCTTGGGGAGTACGATCTGAATCTATAGTGACCCTGATAATTCGGAGGAGAGACTGGAAACATGAACAATGAAGAGAATGCAAGAATGCAGAGGCAATAAGACAACTCTTCAAAAAATGAACAGAAAGGCAAGGGGCTCCATGAGATACGGCAGAAAGAGCAGTGATGAGACAGCGGCTGGATCTGGGACAGTGCACCATCCGATGGTGTGAGCAGTACAATTAGTTCAATGATGAACACACCAGAGCACATTAATACAGAGGAAGCGTTTCCTTTATAGCTAACATTGTTAATTCCAGAAATATATTCCAGACTCCAAAATTTATTTGTAAATATGCACTTGCGGATGGCCTCTTCTTAAAAAAAATCAGATTTGGGTCCTCCATTGTCTTATAGGCTACAAGAGACATTTAGGTTAATTTCTGCATAAAGGAGACTTAAAGACTTAGTGTAGAAACTTAGGTACAAATGTACCATTGTTATACTTCAGAAAGCAACATTCTGATAGCTTTTAAAGACACTTTAAATCTTCCATGTTTCAAACAACAAGAAATGTAAGCCTTAAAGGCCGAGCTGAGTTCAGGGTCTTCCTGTTCAATCATCTGCTGGGACCTAGAGATAAGTCCCGCAACCATTTGGATTTCCAGATTTTAGACTGGAATAAAGAGATCAGGTGATAATTACCGGTCCATAGCGTCGCCCACATTAGACTGGGCATGTGAGATTCAGTGGACTTTAGGTGTTGTCACTCATATTTGTAATTTTAATGCCCTCAGATGGCATGTACAGGAGCCTGTTTGTATTTTAGGTCTATGCTCACTTGGTAGAAGTTGTTACTACCAGAGAACTTCAGAATTCATTTACAGTTAAAAATTTCACAAGGCAATGCTAAAGCCATCAGGAAACAATATATAGTATGGTGACAGAACTTGCTTAGTTTACGTTGTGTCCATGGGCAGTCGCCTAATCATGAGAGGCTTCCGCTCCTTCCTGTTTGTTGTAGGTGTTGGGAAGGATGAGGTAAAAGTAGAAGGTGGTTGCTGGAGATGATTTCTAATACCACTTCCAGCTGTGAAACTTGCTGATTCTCTGAGGCTGGGAGCAAATCTAATTTGTCTTTGGCACCGGGGGGCTCTTACACAAAAGACAATGGCCAGCTATTGTACATCTTCCCTGTGAATAGAAAGAACAGGAGAAATAGACTTAACAAAACCTCAGATTTAGGTCAGAGATAGGCAGGACTTTCCAGACTGTGAGAATTATTTATTCGTGTAAACTGGGACACTGGAACAGGACAGATTTCCATGTCTCTCTGGATAAGTGGGGTCCTGCGTTGTAGACTACATTGCAGTGACAGAGGACAAAAGGGCAGTGGGGATGGGTGGACCGATCCATGAAAAAGTGGGATGAAAAAGCACATGGCTTTTCTTAGCCAGCTCACACTCCGTGGTGGGACTTGCCAATTTGTAGCCCTGGGCTTACCGTCATTATGCCACTTACCAGGGTACACTACATTTTGACCTAAGAGAACTGCTGAAGTTCACTAGCATACAGAATACAGCAGGTCAAACTCTCAAACTCTCCATTTTGTTTTTACTGTCTTGGTTGAAATGATTACTATTCTACTAATTCCAGAGGATGGTAATGTTTTAAAAGTGGCAAATATTTGGGACCAATGAAACAATTATTTTTTTCCCCTAACTTCTCCCTTTCCCCAGATTCCTCAAATGAATAAGCAATATGTCTGGTGGAGCTTCAACTCAGGAAAAAGAATCATGACACTGACAGTGAGAACCCAGGAAAGGATGCCACTGAGGTCCCCTGCATCTGGGCTGTCGTGCCAGACCCATGGGCAATGACCCTTGGTCCCTTAGGGTGATGGCTATTTTTCTGGCTTTTGCTTAGCTATACAGACAGTTTGAGCTTGGTTTGTTAGTCTTTGTTTGGTGCCAGTTTTCCTGCTCTGTTCATGTTCAGTTTTTTTTTTTCTGGATTCAGTCTCAGTTGTTGCTGTCATTCCTGTTTATTTCTACGATGGGATTTTTATAGAAAACATTTCATCACTCCTCGGGATGTTCTGATACCTCTTGTGATTTGTTATTTCAGTTGCATTTGTTTTCAGCCAACCTTGTTTCAGGTTGGGGCGACAGTAGCTCCACTAGGGGGCTGCAAGAGCTGCAGTCAGAGCCAGCTGCAGGCTGCTTGCCCAGAATTCTAGAAAGTTTTGACAGATGCACACATTAGAGAAGACAAAGCACCACCATCACCATGTTGAGCTACAGATCCCTTCATTTTGATGCTGGAGCTGAAGGGATCTTCATGAAAAAGAGAGGGGAATTTTAAAAAAGCTAAATTAAGTTTGCTATTTTTAATAGAGCCTGGAACTTGGGAGCATGTTTTGCTTGCTGAAGTAGAGAGGTCCTATCAGGAAAAGACAGTGTGTATAGGCCAAGTGAGAAGATGTCAGAGATGATTGCAGTGGGTTTTGAGGAGCACAGGTGGCCCGCAGGTGCATCACGGACAGGTGGATCTTCCAGAAGTCCTGAAGCTGCCGTATTCTCATCTCTCAGGAATCATCAATACTGTCATCCCTCAGACTAAGATTAAAGCTAAAAATTGAGGAGGAGGAGGAGGAGGAGAAGGAAGAGGAGGAGGAGGAGGAGGAGGAAGAGGAGGAATACCAGGAAGGGGAAGAGGAGGGGAAAAGAACAATGACATGTTCACATTAGAGTTAATTTAGTATGCTTTGAAGTGAACTCATTTTTAAGTATTTATAACAGCATATATATATATATATATATATATATATATATATACACATATATACATATGCACATATTTATTTTGTTACCTCCCAATGCTTGGCTACTCCTGGACTCCCTGGCCCTTGGGAGGGCCCCTTGTGTTCCCAGGGCTTTCTGAACTTCCAGTCAGAAGCAGCAACCTAGCGCAGAGTACCCTGTGTCTGAGCACAGCCAGCACACCTCATCAGGCGGTGTGCTGTGCTCCCAGCCACTCTGCCAAGGTAGATGGCTTTTGAGATGTGTTCTGTTTCCTTTCTATCACCTCTTGGACCACTCTCCAGTGTTTCTCTTCCTTCTATTCTGCTTGCCAATATTCTCTTCTTCATCCTATCCTTCATTTTGCAGACTCTAAATATGGTCTGATTTAAAATATATCCCTGAAATCCTACACATCAGCCTTAACTCCTACTTGGCCAGCACTCTATCTTCTTCCCTTCACAATCCCACTTCTCTATGGAGCACTAAACACTCATTTGGTGAATTCCTAGCCATGCTTTAGCCTCTCAGCCTTTAGGAGCTCATGAGTTTATACAATTATCTCCAGTTCTACAAGATTTAAATTGGTGCTTAAGCAAACCTTATATAGATGTGACAGAGAGGTACTGTGTTAATGACAGAAGCTGGCAGGGAAGAGTTGTAAACAGATTTTATGGTGATATAATTTGCAGGATTGAAAGAAAAATGTAGTGACCTGGTTTGTTTGTAGTCACCTTTGCACTGGTGGTTCATGGGTAGCAAGTTACTTAATCTGTGTTTTTCCCCCAATCTTTTGTCTTTAGCATACCAAAGATGATCAGCTCAAGAAGACTGAAACTGCTTACTATTTACTGTTAAAAAACCATTTTGAATTAGGATAGATATTCCTTAGAACATCGTTTCATTTACAAAGAAGAAAAAGGGGATTATCATCACTGTCCTTTAAATGGTGACTTTAACCTTGTTATCATTCTCAGAACATAGTAGACACTTCCTATGTATTTGCAAAATGTGGAATGGCCATTGGTTAACAATTATTCTTTTTGTACCTACCTGATTATTTATTTTCTGATGGGGTTATTTAACTGACCAATGTTAGATGAATACTACCTGAGAGATGTACCAAACATTTAGTAAATAATAATAATAAACATGCTAACTATGGTTGTGGTCCCAGAAGCCAGTCTTCTTTTGGATGAAGTGGATGAGTAATACTGCTTCCTTCACTACATGGTAACTCCTTATGACAGAGTATGGGCAGACACTGCATTCTGGGACAGCATATAGAGGTGGGTGGGCAGGGACTAAAGCCAGGCTTCCTGGAAGAAAGGATATTGAAGTTCACACATCAAAAGGCAAATAAAATAAACATTTGGATTTAATTTGGAATGGCAGTCTCCCAAGAGTTATTATGGTGTTGAATCATAAGGACTCCCTCTGAGAGTTTTAGAGATGCTTCTAGCTGTAGGAAGAGAAACTCATGTTAGAAACAACTAGGGATTGCATAGCATAAGGAAGGATGTTGGTCCTGATATTGTCATTAAAAAAAAAAAAGCCATGAGCTAGACAAATTTAACAAGCTTAACTGTGAAACACAAACAAAAAAAATCACCTTCTCACAAGCAACCCTGAAAAAAGTATGTTTTGTCTCCTATAATTATCTAATTCACCAATTAAAGCAAATTTTATTGTCCTACTACAAGTAGTTCAATAAATATTTGTTGAATGAGCACGTCTTGTTTTGTCTATCACATTGTTACCATCTTGCAGATCTGTCAGTCTTACTTCTTTCCATTTTATCCTGTGAAAGTTTTCTTTATAACCTTCAAGTGACTACCAGGAAAGACTCTCAAGTGTCATGTGGAAAGGGACATGCAGTGTAGCTGTGACACAGCTCCATCACACTCGCAATCCACCAAAGATTCCACTCTTTCTCTCATCTCAGGACCGATGTCAACTTCCTCTGCCTGTTATGCCATTCTTTGTCCCAATGCCCCTAGTCCATTTCTGTACCACCCTAGTTCTCAGAGATTGCTGCCTGCACACTGCGGATCACTTTAAGCCTAGGGTACTTGTCACATCTAGAACAACCCCTTTGGGTATCTGTGCATTTAATCCAACAGCTCCTAATCTACTGCATTTGTGTCTTTCCTTGGGTAGGCAGTAAACTCACTGAAGAAGGACAACGTCCTCTTTGCTTTGAAATCCCAGTGCATAATGAAGTGTCTGGCAGATATCAGAGTTCAATACGTTTTTTTAAAAAAATGTATTTGGTACAGGGTTTCACTATGCAGCTTGGACTCATAGGCATTGATGCTTCTGTTTCAGCCTTCCCCGTGCTGGGATTACAAGCCTGCACCACCATGCCTGGTCTTGGTGGCTGGCTCAGCATGCCCAGGGTTGGGGCTGCCATGACATGTAGTGCCAGGGATTGAACCCTTGTCCCTGCACTTGCCTAAGCAGGTGCTTAGTCCACTGAGCTATTCTGCTAGAGCTTTGATATGTATTTGTATAATGACTGAATGGTAGTTCAATGAGTTGCATTTTTTTTTTTTTTTTTTTTTTTGGCAGAACCAGGGATTGAACTCAGGCCCTTGTGCTTGCCAGGCAAGCATTTATTCTACTGAGCCATCTCCCCAGCCCCAATGAGTTGCATTTTAATGGATTTTTTACTCACACATATTATCACACTAGATTCTCCATATAACTGCTTGTTTTACAATGGAAACCTGGGTACAAATAGGTTTAGGCTATTTTCATGGATTTTACTCACATATTAACATAATGGATTTTTTCATATGTCTCTGTTTTATAGTGGGCACAAATAGGTTAAGGCTGTGTTAAGTGACTTAGCCAAATTTTCACCTGTTTACTTTGTCTGTAGTTTTCCTCCTACAGAAGACATTTTCCTGGATCATTTAGGAAGTAGTTTCTTTTGGAGATTTGGAAGTTGTGGCTACAGGATCCTGAGAACATCAGGTGTCAGGTAGCTTTTCATTATAGCACCATCAAACTCTATGAATTAAGGTTTTCTTGTGGGCAAACAAACGGTGAAACTGCAAGTCTGTAAGCCCTTCTGTCAATTTATAGTGGAGATGACCCTAGGAAAGAAAGGTGACTTGCTTTGGCGGCAGACCTGCAACCAAAATACTATTATTTCCAACAGGAGCACCCTTACCAATGGAATGGTTTCTGTAGGATGACCTGGTTGTCAAGGCTTTCTTATGAAAAAGCAATCTAGAATCTATGAATTTGAGGCTGTGGATACTGGAAGATGTCTTGTAGCAATGGAACCACCTGAAGATAACATCAGTATGCTTCATGATCAAAATAGCCTTCTGAATGGGCATTGGGATGCCACACATTGCTTTTAGTGATATTGCCTGGCAGACCTGAGCCCAGATTGTGTGCACTGTGGTAAGAACTATAACAGGGAACTGAGGAGGCGCTACTAAACCTTGCCTGATTTACCTTATTCTTATTGCATTCTAGAGATTATTAGAAAAGTTTGGTGCTGTGGGTTCTCTCTCTTTTGTGTAAGGCTGATATGATAGACTGGTCTATGTTTTGTCTCGATTTGTTGAGAGTGTTGCCACTTGGTGACTTTTGAATTAGTCTGAACTCTACTAACTTATATTGCCTCAGCATACAGCTTAATCTCTGTGGTTCAGTTTTTCTTTATGTAATGGATAACTATTAACTATTGAAGCATACTACTTTAATATACATTTCAAACTTAGTGAGTCAGTATTTCTGTATGACATAAGACTAATAAGCAATTATTAGATTCATTTATTTGTTCCAGAATCTGTGAAAAATTAAATAATTATTATGATAATAAATTTAGTTTAAGGGATATGCCTCAGAGGATTAAGGAATATAAAATGAATTGTCCCACTAGTGCCTCAGATGTTCCCAAGGGGAAGTGGTACCCAGAAACCAGAATATTACTTAATTTTACCTTTATTCTTCAATGCCACAGCTTCATTTTAGAGACTTTATGAAAAAAACTTCTTCCTATGGAATTATTCATTTTTCAGAATCAAGTGTCACTAGGCATGGTAGCACACAACTGTAATCCCAGAATTCAGGAGGCTGAGGCAGGAAGATTGCCATGAGTTAGAGAACAGCCTAGACTGTGTAGAGAGACCTGGTTTCAAAAAAAAAAAAAATCCAGTGTCTTTTGATATGCCATAGGTGAGTCATTTTCCTAGAAACAGAGAGCACCAGAACTCAAGGTACAATGGCAATAGTGGTAATTTAGATGAAAATCCATCCTTCCAGATGTTGGAACTGAGACCAAAAATGTTGTAGCAGATTCCCAACCTTTCCAGCACAGCTGTTATCAAGGTTGCATGTGCCCTCCTTCTGACTATGGACCTCAAGGTCCCTTTTCCTTTTCTCACTGTTGTGGTACTAGCAGCAATGACTCCAACCCCAGCTCCAGAAGTGGGTGTGTGCTCCAAATCTAGGGAGACAATTACATATTCCTACTGATTCAGGCATAGAATTGTGGCCCAGTTTGGGACAGGAAGAGTCATACAGAGATTTCTTCCAGAGCCCTTGAAGAAGAGGAGCTCTTTTATGCTGAGGATGTTCAGTGGGGAAGATGTCGATGAGTCTGGGATTGTGAGTGCCGTTCTTTGGGGAGAACGTACTTGAGAACAGAGCACCTTCAGGTCAGGAGGGAGGGAGAGTGGGTGCGAGAGATATTGGCCTTGATAAGCCAGCTGAACTCTGATTTCTCAGCTATATGAGGCAATGAATGAATTCTCTTTTTGCTTAAGTGCATTTGATTTGAATTTCTTTTTCCATGTAATAAGAAGAGTTCTGACTTATACATCATGTCTTCTGATTTCAAGCTCTATTATAAAATTTCTAGCATTTTTATTGGTATGAAAAATGTTCATTTTTGCAAGAAGACATCATGCAGTGGCATATGTTTAATCCTGTGGATTCAAATACTGTACAGGTTTAGGTGAACAAAATAACTTTTTCCAACTGATCTGAGCAAGTGAAAAATTCACCTCTATTCAATTCACTCAGACATAGCTTTCTCTTGAAGGAATTATGTCATTGTTTTCCTCTTTTATGAGATGGGGTCTCATTACATATCCCAGGCTGCCCTCAAACTCAGTGATCCTCCCGTCTCAGCCTCCTGGGAGCTGAGGTAGCAGGCATGTACTACCATGCTTTGTGGTTTCCTTTGCTAATAATATCTACCTGTCACTAGATTGTAAGCCTCTGAGAGACAGAGGATATATATTTTCAATCTCCAACAACCAGTAAAAACAATGCTCATAGCTAACAACACACATCCCTAACATATGTCGAGCTTTTATTATATATGCCAGGCACAGATGTATGTGTTTTCTTCAATCTTTTTTTTTTTTTTTTTGTGGAACTGGGGATTGAGCTCAGACCCTTGCCAGGGAAGTGCTTGCTCTACTGAGTATCTCCCCAGCCCTTGATTTTGTTTAATCTTCACAATAAATCTATAAGTGGGTACCCTCTTATCAATGGGGAAATGTGCCAACACTCATAGCTCTTCCGTGGTAGAGGTGTATTAGAAGCTGGTAATACAGTCCCTGTATTACTGTGGCTTGCACTAATTTTCCTGATTTATATTTATGCTCAACAGATACTTGTTAAATTTATAATTATGTTCAATAAATACTTGTTAAGTGAAATAATAAGTATCTCTGGTATGGGGATGGGAAACTTTTACGATGTCTGTTTTACATTCAGGAAAGCGAGCTGATATGAAGATGAGCTGGAGGCTGCCTCCCTGGCCTCTTCCTGGGCCTTCTTTCCATTATGTAAGGCAGAGCAATGAATCAAAATTATCATAGTTTTAATTTTGAATTTTCAGATAAGATTTGTGATTCATAAGTACAACTACTTTCACAGAAAACTATTTCTAGATTAAAACAGTTTAGAAAACTATCTTCTTCAATACATAGAACTAATAACAAGAAAGCCGCCAAAAAGACAAAAAAAAATTTAAGCGTTTTTCTAAATGAAGAAAAGAATTAGTGTGGGTGAAGGGCGATCCACATAAATATAGCAGGTGGCACCGTTCACGTTGCCATATATCATGTTAATAACTTGAAAACAAGCTGAACTGAATGTGAACTATTTCTTTTATTTGTAATTTGGAAAGCCTAGAATAAGGGGCTCTAAGACAAAGATGGGCCATGTTCTCCATGAAAGATTCCTGGAAACTGAAAAATAAGGTCTTTTAACATTTTGTGATATAACTGTTTTTCTTGGCTTAAGCGTAGGTTTTAAAAAATGGTGCTCATTGTTTTGCTTGTAGTTCTTTTATGCATGGACAGCTGTGCTGATGATGCATTCAGTTTAGGAGAATTTTCCAATTGAAAAAGTGCTCTGGAGAAGTTTAGGCGCCATGAATCACCCAAACCTCATCTAAGTCTCGTGAAGGCAGAGGCTGTGAAAGGCAGTCACAGAGAGAAGACGTATTGTAGTTGTGCTGCCTGATTCCACTAAATAGAAAAATATTTTGTAAAGACACGAGAATTTCAGGCATCTGGCAGAGTGGGAAGGATAAATGTCATATTCCATCAGAAAGGCAAAAGCGAGTGACCTGCTGCTCACCCTCCCTGCTCCTCCTTTTCCCTCTCCAAGGGGCAGACCTGGACGTCCCAGGCTCATTGGTGTGTAAAGCACAAGCCCAAAGTCGCCTTGTTACAGTTAGGAAGGCACTAGAAATGCAATAGGGCATTTCCCCCTGATTATTTCCTAATGGCTTTTGGACATCCAGATGGTTTGGATCAGGTGAATAAGCCAATACATTTTTCTGATGTGAAGGAAGTAGATTACTCATAATAAAATAATAATAATAATAATAATAATAATAATAATAATAATGTAGCAGCAGCAAATAGCTTCTGCTCCAGGGGGTTGGCTGTCTCCATCCTCATCTGTGCAGGTGAGACCCAGATTCTGAATGCAGTCAGCTTTTCCATTTGTCTGCTCTTTAACAGTTAGTTCTGAACCAAATATTTATTTTATTATTCAATTATCTGAATATCATAAATATGCCTGATATGTGCATCTCCTATTCCCATCCATACTAGCCCTTAATATTTCCTTTAAAAATATTTTCTTAGGCCAGGAAGATGGCTCAGTGGAATAAGTACTTACCTGGCAAGTGCAAGGGCCTGAGTTCAATCCCCAGTTGTGCCAAGATAAATAAATAAATAATAAATAATAAATAAATGAATACATTTTCTGTAGAGGCCATGAAATCTTTCTTTTTTCCTGTCTCTGAAACCGTACTTCACTGTGTGCAAAGTTTCAGCCTGAGAAAGGCCTTACACATGTGGATATCCTGGTGGCCTCCTGGAACCCAGATCCCTTCATTAGCAGAGAGGGAGATACAGGGAGGGACTTCCCTTGTCTGTATCAATCCTATTCCTACTTTAAAGAAAGGATAATACAGTCAGCTCTACGAGTGATTGAAGTCAGACTTGTGGTCACTTTTCAGTATTTTATTTTGACCTCTGCCTCTTTTCTCCTCGGCCCACAGAGAGGCACCACTGGGGTTACTTTTCCAAAGTGTCTAATAGATGCCTTAGAACTTGAAATGTGGTTCTCTGCAGGAGATGTGTGTGTGTGCGCGCGCACATGTGCATGCACATGTGTATGTACACATGTGTGCATACAAGGCTAGACTAATGCCAGGCCACTGGGCAGTTGGGGCTCTAGGCTTTTGAAATCTCTAGGTCAGGGAGCCTTGTGTTGCCAAAGCCACCTCAGCTTGTGGCTGACAGCTCATGGGGCAGCTCATGAGTGGAAATGCCCTTTTCCTCCCTTCACCTGGCAAATTGGCTGGTTTGGTCACTCAGTTTATTTCACAGGGCTCTTGATCTTGCTATTAATAGCTCTTTTTCTTATCATCATCTCTTAATTTATAGCCAGTAACTTGACTGTTTCTCAAAGGCTAAAAAAATAACATCATTGTTAAGAAAAACTTCCAGTTTGACTGGCTGTAGGCAACCCCTGGCCAGGGAAATGCAGCCTCAAAGCTCTGTAAGTCACTCAGGCCTACTTGGGTTCTCCATGAATAGTTCTAAGATGACAGAGATATGGAAACATCAGCCCTCTTATGGATTGCAATTATTATTTTAAAGGTTCATGCAGTCCGAGGGGCTGCTTTTTCAGAGGTGGCTAGATCTAGAATGTGTGATTGATTCACCCTGTAATGCTAGGATTAAGAGCTCTGGGATTAAGGGTGTGCAATCACTAAATTAGTCCACTAGTTGGTTTGGCATCTGCCCTAAACTGAGTAGCCTTGGAATTGAAAAAGGGCAGAGAGAAGCTGCTGTGCTTGCTTGTTGGTCTGCTTGCTTTGCCTTCTGCCTGTCATGAACCATTTCTCTGTGACATCTTTCTGCAAAGCCGTCCTCCCTTGGAGTCAGTGAATGGTGGACTGTAAGCTCTGAAAACTGTGAGTTAAATAGATTTTCCCCCCTTTAGCTTTGGGCATTGGGTATTTTATCTCAGCAACACAAAAAGTAGCCAAGACAAACCCCAAATCTCCTGGTTGAGTAGGGATTGGGTCAGGCGAACGTGATAACCACTACACTACGGAAACTCTCTTGAGTAGGGATTGTGGGCTGTGGTCGTAGGCAATAAAAATGGTGATGGGGCTGACATCTCTGTAATTCTCTGAACCCCTCTGTTTCCTGCCTGTATCTGCAGCTCCAAGCGGGGCTATGGCTGTACTCTGTCTTGCACTGAAACCTTAATTTTCCTTTGCCAACAAACAAAATCACTACTCTCTCCAGATTGCAATACCACTATGCCCCAACTGTGAAGTGATTTAAGAGGCTATAGTTCGAGTACACAGCACAAACTAACTCAATGTTATGTATTTCTACTTTGTTGTGCCAAACAAGCCTTTCTATGTCTTCCTGTTTCTATTTTCTAGAGTTGCATACTTAGTCCTTCATAGGTGATTACTGGACAATGGTGTATTACCCAGTGACTCTATATAAACGATGATTAATACATATACCTTTGAAGTGTTAGACATTAATAATAATAATCTAACAAATTGAGTGTGAGGTACATAACTGTAATTCCACTACTCCAGGAGGCTGAGGCAAGATGATGGCAAGTTTGTGGCAGGCAGGAGAAAATAAAAAGAAAGACAGAATGAGGAAAAACACAGAAAGGGTTGGGGATGTAGTTCAGTTTGAAGGCCTCTGATTCAATCCATAGTATTGCAACAAAACAGAGACAAACAAAAAGGGAAACTCACAGATTGTCAGGAAAACTATGGTGCAATGGCAAGAGTAAATTGCATCGAAGGGCCTGGATTCATTTGCCTATGATGCTACTGACAACCTGTGACGCTTGATCAATCTGCTTCTTCTTTAAGACAGCGAGCTCTTTCTAGGGAGCAGGGATGACACCCCTCCTTATCTCATCCTGTGGTGGTTGTGAGCTCAAAGCCAATGAGACAATGCTTATGGAAACACTTCACAAACTGTCAAGCACCACAGGAAGTAATTGTGAAGTACAGTTGGTGTAATTCTGCTCAGACTCTTCACATGTACCAAGACAGGTCCTTTGTATTTTTAAGAAGAATTTGAAATAATTTAAGGCACAGCTTTTCCCTTCTATTTTATCTTTAAGAAAATGAAACTCACATTGAACTACTCATCTTCTTGGACAGTCAGTGAGCTGTATGCAGCATAAAGGAGCAGCACAGCCAATTCCCGTTACTGCCGGCAGTTGTGTTGTACAAATCGGCCCCCAACAGTGTGTATTGCTCCAGAAGAGGTTGGGGGTTAGGTTTGGGATTGATATTGTGGCAATCAATAATTAATATGGTTTAATGTGTGTTTTTGTTATTTAATGTCTGCACAATTGGTTTATTCATTGTCCATGGCACTACACCTTAATCTTGGATGAGGCTTACCTAATACATTGATTTTTTTTTTTTTTCCCATAAGGAACATGACAGCCATTTTATGCTTACAAACACCAGAAAATATTTCAGTACCATGTTTGGGGGTCATTTTAAAGCAACAAAATCTTCAATCTCTGGCACCACATGCCACGTCAGCCCTGGCCCTTGGCACGCTGAGCTGGTGACTAAATCTGGGCGTGGAGGTGCACGCCTGTAATCCTAGCACTGAGGAGGCTGAAAACAGAAGGATCAAGCTGTGTAGTGAGACCCTGCACAAAATACTTAAAAAAACCCACTAAACAACAGAATCATCAAAAGAGTACAAAAGTGCAAAAAAGCACTAAACAGACCATGAAAAGGGTACCTGTGTATCAATCAGAGCTGAAACAAGAAAGCAGAATATGGCTTCCTTCAGCCCTAGCTGGAAAAGTGCTTGTGGGACAACTCAGGTTTTCTTTAGCACTTTGCGTGTGTATACAAATGACCACAAAAATGGGATGAGTATAGCTTTTGGGGGTGCAAAGAAATTTACTTTAATTTATTATTATTATTGTTATTATTATTATTTAATGTACTTAGTTGTTACAGGGTCTCACTATGCAGCTTGGACCCGTGGCGGTACTCCCACTTTCAACCTCCCCAGCAGTAGGATTATACACGCACACCACTATGCTTGAACTCTGGTCAGCTCAGCCTGCCCTAGGGGCAGGGATCAAAACCACAGTCCCTCAACTTACCTGAACTTGCCTAAGTAGCTGCTTTAGTCTACTGAGCTATCTTGCCAGCCCCACAAAGAAATTTTAATGAGTCAGTGAATTTATAAGTATGGTCTAAAAACCAAATGTTCTGAGTTCTTTTGAAGGATGGACTTAAGATAATTACATTTGATTGGTCAAATGTCTGGGAAAGCAGTACTCAGATCACTTTTAAAAATGCTTCTCTCTAATGATAAATGTCCAGGCATACCAGTGAGCCCCTATTGTTGTCTATGTTCTCATAGAAGAAAGTTGTTGACATTGGCTTGGGAAAATAATTTAAGCCCTAACAGGAGGTCACCAGCTGGAAGATGAGAGGGTAATGACAAAAGAAGGAATAGTTTTAAAATCTGAAGACTGCTACCATCATTATTAATCTAAAATCAATCTCCATTCTCTCATACCAAAACTAGAATTTCAATCTGGCCAGTACCTAGCACTATAAAAAAAAAATAAAAAGCAGTTCTTTGTAAAATGGGAATGTGTGCATAACTGTCCTTTATTCTTGTGAGCTGTCAAAATTTATTTACTTTTGACGCTATTGACTCATATTTCAGCTGAGCTAATGTCCTCTGCATTTGTTCTGGGTGGGCATTGGGTTTCCTTTATGTGTTTCTATGTTTGATTCTTTTCTTCAGATGCTATGAATTTAGAGATTTCTTTTTTTTTTTATTTCAGAAATTGATTCTGTTCTGATCTCCTCTATACCTTTCTGCTGTTGTTTCTTTACTTCTGACGCTATTAATTCATACATTTCAGCTGAGCTGGAGGCCTGAGATTGCATTTTGCTTCTTCTCTTTATCATTTCCTACAGCACTGACCTTTGACCTTCAGTGTAGAGCTTTGGTGCAGTTATAACTTTAACACCTACTGAAATTCGGGTGCAGTTCTATTAAGTTCGAGTTTATCCAGTTATGCCTGGCTTGGGTCTAGCTGCTGTGTTCAGCTCCTTCCTGCTGAAGCCCTTGGAAGTGAACCTGTGGTGCCCCTCTGTTGTGCCCCTGGCCCAGGAGGCAAAGGGAAGTGCAGAAGCTCTCCCACACACTAGATGGGCCTGGGCTTGGGCTGGATCTGGGGGTCCCTAGAGTGTCGCAGAAGATGTCAATCAGTGGGCTTGGGGGCGGGGGCTATGAAGGGATTGAGGGGTACCAACGGTACGGTAGAGAGTCTCACGCTGTGTGCAAGGCAGGCTGTGCTGGCTCTGGAGAGGCAGGAAGGTCCCCAGAATGCGGGAAAGGTCTCTCGCACGGCGGGCTTGTTCTTGGTCTGGCGGGTGCAAGAGAGAGCAGAAGCTCTTCCACAGGCTGGCAGGGCCTGAGGTTGGGCAGATCTGGAGCGTTCCCTGAGCTGTCAGAATTTAGAAGCCACAAACAGTGCTTTGTGGATTATAGAACAGTGATGAAGAAAATGCTATGGGAGAAGGGTCATCGAACTGGAAGAATAAATTCTCCAGTAAATCACTAGACCGTAGAAAACAGAAGTTCTCTGGGAAGAAGATACTTTCAGGAGTGCAACGAACTTTTAATGAGACCACTTCTCTACCCAAAGCACGAAGAGAGGAAGCATCTTTGTGCAGGTTGGAAAACTCAGAAGTGCTACATTGGTAGGAAGCAATCTGGGCCCCTTTCTTTACAAATAAAAAACAAAATGATGCCTACTTAAAACCAGTTTTATAAGAAGATACTTCAGAAAAATTTTATTTGTTGATTTAAAATGCAGTTTCAAATCAGGGAGGAGCGACCACCTAGAAATACCTTTTACTTTCTTCCAGTTCCCACAAAGAGGCAAGGAAAATTCCAGAAACATTCAACTAATAACTAATTTTTTTTTCTTTAAAAAAGCAGAGACAGGTAAGTTAGCGACACATTCTTTCTTCCTTACTCCAGGCTGGCTTGTCGCCTCGCCTAGAGTTCCCCATGTGAGGCTAGTTCCAGTTTGATTTTGCTGGGATTTCATAGTTTGTGGACCAGTGGGAAGTCAGTTGAGCTCCACTCAGGGGCTGTCTGGGTTTCTATTTTTCCCCTTCTTTTTTTACTCACATCTCTGGACAGGCAGCTGGTGGCCATGCAGATTCTCTAAATTGGAGGGCTTTTGTTTGGCTTTCATTCCATACATGCGAAAGTCTATCATAGGCCCCAGAAAGATAGTCCAGCTCCCTCTTAGCAGTGGCCTGGGACTCGCCCTTGCCAGCTCCCCCAGGGTACTGTCGGTTTGGATGCCCCTGGACTGCTCTATTCAGCTTCTATTCATTGAGCTTCTATTCCATACTTCTCCTTTAAATTCTGTTTATTTCTGAAAGCTGACTTTCCTTGTTCTTGCTTTCAAGCCTAGCCATGTATCAAGGGAAAGCATTATTTAAAACTTTTGTGTATTTGCAGCAGAAACAGTGATGATCCTCTGCTTCTGTCCAGGATGCCTTAACCAGCAAACAGTTCTTCCAGGATCACATTGTCAGTACTGAAAAACCCTAGCGGTTACCCACGAACCCTTGGCCTAGATCTGTCAGTTGTTAACATGCGGTCCCATTTCTTCTCTGCCTTTCTATGCTTACCCTTCACTGAACTATTTAAAAGTTATTGTGGATATCACACCATAACTCAAAAACACTTCTGTACCTGTACCAACTCTGAGGGTATTCTTCTTGTACCCACCAATCTTAGTCTCTTGAACAGCATCGCCACCATTTTGTATTTTGCATGATAATGTTTTTTTTTTTTTTTTTCCCTTGCAGGCTGGCTATCTTCTAGAATGTTCTTCATTTGACATTTTTGTTTCTTCATGAGATTTTTTTCTATTGTAAAATACACCTAAACATGAAACTTGGCATTTTAAAGTTTCTGAGTTTTGTAGTTTCAGCAGAATTAATAAGCACATTATTGTGTAATCATTATCACCATCTACTTCCATATTTTTCTCCTCATTTAAAACCAACACTCCACACCCATTAAAAAATAATCCTGCAGCGTGTCTCCCTACAGACCCTGGTAGCCACTGTTCTGTTTTCCATCACCATAAAAGTCGAGTATTCTAGGAAACTCAGACAGATGGAATCAAGCGATATCTGTTTCACTAAGTCTGCTTGTTTTTAGCATAATGTCTTGGTTGTTCATCCATGCTGAAACATGCACTGGGGTTTCATTCTTTTTTTTTTTTTTTTCTTTTGCCAGTGGTTGGGATTGTACCCAAGGACTTATGCATGCTAAGTAATCAATCTACCTATAAATTTACCCCATCAGGAATTTTATTCTGGTTAAGGTTAAGATAATGTTCCATGGTATGCATAGCTACATTTTATTCATCCATCCATCCATCCATCATCCATCCATCCACCCAGCAGCCATACTTAAATATTTGTGTTATTTCCATCTTCTGGAAATATCTTTCTGAGACCATGAAATTTAATTTCATGATTAGATAAGTTGTACTGAGGTTGCACATTTTCTTTTTGTATTACATCCACAATATATGTTATATGTCTGTTTTCCTGTTAATGATATTAACCCTCACTAGTTGGGTAAGGTAGAAGCCATCAGATCTCTTCATTGTTAAAGTGCTTTCATCTTTTTGTAATTAGTAAGTAGTACATGAGGTAATATTTTGAAATATATACATTATGTATATATATATATATATATATACACACACACATACATATATGCACTGTTTTTCTCATTCATCAGTTTTACCATTTATTAATGATTCTTACCAGAATTATGGTTTTGCAACTGATGGTTGCAAAATGATGATTTTCTAATTTACATACTTTTTAAATTTATGGGTTGAAAGTTTCATATAAAGAAATATTTTCTTTTTCCTTTTTGACAATTGGCAGTGAACTAATTCAATCATTTGTGATCTGTAATTTGCAGTATTATTTTCATTTTGCAAATTGACCTTAGTGTGGCTGGTAGGAGACCTTTAACATTGGCAATGGGCGTTATCTCACAAGGTTGATAATAGTTAATATTTGAGATAATGTACAATGTCTGGATCATGTTTTGTAGCAATAGTAGTTATTATTACTTTCATAACTGGAAAGTCTTGTGACTACCTTTAGCTAGCATCACTTTCATTTGACTATGCTGTAGCTCCTTGTGTCACATAAGGTTCTAGGAATATATCAACAAATATCCTCTCCTGATTTTGACAAAGGAATAAAAATAATTAAAGGATGGAAGGTGTGGAGGTAACTGTAAGTGCAGAGGCAAAAGAAAGAAAGATCTTTGACCTCAATTTCGCACCTGATACCAAAATTAAATGCATCATAGACTGAAATATAAAACATAAAAATTACAAAAAATCACAGGTGAAAATGCTCAGCATCTAGAGTTAGAAGAGAATCTGTAGACTTGACACCCCATGGCATAATCCTAAAAGGGAAAAATTTATTATTGAATTTTGTTCTCTGAAGGATTCGCTGAAGAGAATGAAAAGACAAGATACAGACTGAGAAAGAATAATTGCAAAATATATTCCTAACACAAGCCATTATCTGAAATAAAGAACTCCCAAAACCCAATAATTAATTTAAATATATTTTTAAAAATCCAATAAAATGCAAAACAGGCATAAAAAGACATTTCATTGAAATAATCTCAAATAGAAAGTAAACATATGAGGAAGTACTCAATGTCCCTAGCCATTAGGGACGTGCAAATCAAATCCACAAGGGCTATCACTACCCATTGGAATGGCAGAAATGAAACAGTGATGCCACCAAATGCTTTCAAGGATGTGGAAAAATGTGATCTCATGCATTATTGGTGGAAATACAAAATGGCCCTTTAGAAATTTTTTAAACAGTTTCTCAAAATCTAATTCATGCAACTACCAAATGACCCAGCAGGTGTACCCTGGGCATTTATCTGAAGACACAAAAACTGATATCCACACAAATACTTGTCATGGATGTTTAAAGTTACTTTAGTCATAATATCCCCAAACTACGAATAACTCAGGTATTCTTCAATGAAGAGAGGTTTAAACATTTGTTGGTACCTGAATGCCATTGGATGATACTTAGTAATTAACAGGAATAACTATTGGTATATATCACAGTCTAGAGAAATCACCAAAGAATTATGCTGAGCTAAAAAGAAAATCTCATCACAAAAGATTACATACTATCTGTATCTGTTTATGTTATGCTCTTGAAATGATAAGATTAGATTGGGATATAGCTCAGTGGTACAAGCTCCTGCCTTACAAGCACTAGGTCCTGAGTTCTAGTCCCAGTACCAAAAACAAAAAAGCAAAAAATGACAAAATTAAGAAATGGAGAGCAGATCAGGAGTTGCCAAGGGTAAGGAAGATGTGGAGGTAGGTGTGGGAGAATAGGGAATGGGGAAGAGGACATGCTGAGGGATTCTCTTAGTGATAGAGATATCCCATCCCTTGAATATATTGATGTCTGTATCCCCAGGATACCACATTATAGTTTCATAAAATATTGTCATTGGGGCACTGGGTTCATGGTATCTCTATCATTGTTGTTATTATTATTATCTTGTATCAGTCAGTGTTTACTAAACACAAAACACAAGACATAAAAAAATACAAGAAGTTTCCATTTGCAGGGGCCACCCACAGAGTCAGATGTTCCTTCTCTGTGCTATCCTCTAGCACACAGATAATATTTGAAATTGGCTGGGCAGGGTGGCACATGTCTGTAATCCTAGCAGTTGGCAGATTGAGACAGAAGAATTGCTGCAAGTTTGAGACCAGTCTGGGCTACGTAGTCAGTTGAAACCTATCCTGGGGCCTAGGAGATAGCTCAGTAGAATAATGGCTTGCCTGACAAGCACAAGGTCCTGAGTTCAATCTCCAAAAACCAAAACAAAACAAAAAGCTATCCTGAACTACAAAGTGAATCCTGTCTCATGAATAACAACAACCAAAAGATTCTGAAAAATTATTCTGTTTTTAATTCTGTGTCAATGAATGCACATTCTTAATAAATATTTGATGCTTTAAATCTGACTGAATTCTCCCCTGAGTGAGTATTATGATGCAAGGACTAAATGAAAACTTACAGAAGGATCAAGTTCAAATATCTTGTACTGAAGCTGTGATAGTCATTGGCTTATCCTCCATTACATTCTGTAAAAATTTTAAGGCAACTTGCATTATTGGATAACTTTTAAAGGGAAGACAATACCCCCTAAAATAATGGGATAGTCTTTCTTGATAAAAGCTTTCATTTCAAAGCAAATCACTGTTATGTGGATGGGTTTCAGTATTTAAGATTCTAATTTTTCTCCCAAACATGTTCAAGTATAATCTTCAAAATAATTGTTGAGTTTGTATCTTTGGGAATATCTATTCCTCTGTAGTAAAATCTTTCTTTTCAATGTAAACTGATCTCAAAATTTCTTCTATGACCAGTTGGCCCTCTCTAGAGGTCCTATAGTCAGAATTATTTCACTTGGGTTTCTCCAGGTGGCCAACATCCTGGGAAAATGTGATACTGCTCACAGTTAGGGTGGCTAGAAAACTAGTGGTAAAACTTAGATGGAATCAATTTTGGATGTGCTTGCAAAGGAGCTAGAACTTACCGGTTGGTTGCAAAGTATGTCAATTAACAACTAAGAAGTCAGAATTTGCTTTCAAAAACCCTTGTGTAGAGCATTAAAATGCATTGATAGATGTATAATTAATACAACAGAGTGACTAGAAATAACTGTATGCATTTACGGCCAACTGATTCTTGATAAAGTCACAAAAATACATTAGAGGAGGGATAGTCTCTTTGATAAATGGTGCTGGGAAAATTAGATATTCATATGCAGAAAGTGGAAATTTTATTTCTTCCCATTATATAAGAATAAACTCAAAGTAGAACAAAGACTTAAATGTATGACTTGAAATTGTAAAAATACTAGAATAAAACATAAGGAAGCACTATAAGACATGGACATAGGCAAGGGGTTTTGGATGAAAACTTCAAAACATAGAAAATAAATGAAAAAGTAGTCATGCACGGTATCAAGCTAACAAGAGTCTGCAGCAAAGGAAGTGACAGGGGACAGAGGTAGCCTATAGGGTGAGAGAAAAGTTTTATGAAGTGTCCATCTGACAGAGAATAAATATCCAGAATGTAAACAAAACAAAAATTTTCAGTGGCAAAAATCCAAATAGTCCTATTAAAAATTAGCTAAAGGATATAAAAATGCTTCTCAAAAGAAGGAATTCAAATGACCAACAAATTTAGGAAAAATGCTTGACTTATTTAGCTATTAGAAAGTGTGGGTCGAAGCTGAAATGGGATAACCTCTTCCCTCAGAGTGATTACCATTAAAAAAAAAAGAAGAAAGGTTGACAAAGATGTGGAAGAAATATATATGTTCTACTGTTGGCAGAAATACGATTTAATACAGCTACTCGGGAAAACAATATGAAGTTTCTTTAATAACTAAAAATAGACCTACATATAATAGAGCTATCTCACTTCTGGATATGTATCCAAAGGAAATGATATTAACATAGTAAAGACATGCACCCTCATATTGGTTACGGCACTACTCATAAGATGGAACATAGGAAGTCAACCCAGGGTGATGTCATCAATGGATGAATGGATAAAGAAGAAGTGGTACATACACAGAAGAACATTATTCAGCCACAAAATGAAGGAAATCCTGTCATTGTTGCAAACGGAGAAAAATGGAGGAAATTACATTAAGTGTATTTAGATCAGACATAGACAACTATTTCACATTCTATATGTGAAGGTGAAAAGGATTGAATGTATTATAGTGATTATTTGGGTCTGGAAAGGGCAAGAGATGGAGGGTAGTGGGAAGTTAGATAATTTGTACCCAGTTAGATGTACTAAGATCTAGTGTTATACAAGGCACTTCTGCTGCTGGTGGACACAACAGTTTACAATAATCTTTTAAAAAATTTATGAATGACTGGAAGGGAAAAATTTGAAGGCCCTGAACACAATGTTATGATAAAGAAATGGGAAGTTGATTATCCCATCTTGATCAGTATCTATTACATGCAAGTACACCTATTGAAATACTGTGCTGTATCCAACAAATGTATGGAATTATTACATTAACCAAAAATTTAAAAGTATGTTTAAAAAGTTGGAAATGTTAACTACCTTGATTTGATCTTTGTGCACTATACGCATACATGAAATTATCTCACGATCCTTCGCGTATTAGCCTTGCTGTTGCTAAGACAAAACACACAACACCCACAAGTTTAACTTAGCTCATGTTTTCAGAAAATTCAGTCCATGGTCAGCAGGCTGCAAGGCAGAACTTTATGGCAAAGCACCTGATGCAGCAATGGTGCTGAGTCCACAGTGGTCAGAGGGCAGCAAGGCAAGAGTGCCAGGGAAGAATGGCCCTGGGATGGCACATGGGACCCAAGGTCTTGCCTCCATGACCCTAGGACACTCACTACCAGTCTGCTAGAAATTTTTGAACTCTGTGAACTTGATACATCAGGTTTCATGCATGAATTTCTACAATTTAAAAAAATAATTAAATCAAAATAGAGAAAAAACAGTGAAAAATGTATGCAGGTAAAATGTAGTCAAGGAAATGTAATAAATTATGCTTTAATCTGAAAAAAAGTGTGTATAATTGCATCTCGAATTAAATTTACAGAGAGAAATAAAGGACTTGAGAAGACAGTAAAAGTCAGGTATATTTCTCTGTTTCAAATGTCACCTGGTTAATCATAGGACTTTGCTATTTCTATAACATGAGGATTTCATTTATTCTTGTATCATCAAAATGCAATTTTGTGAGCTTTCTTTGAATAGGCATTCATAAATATATACAGTAGTTTAACAATTATAGTCAGGCACAGTTTTACATGTAGCTTCTTTATACTGATGATTGATACGAACTGTGTTTTTAACCTTTTTTTTTTATGTATTTGGTACAGGGTCTCACTATGCAGCTCAGAATCATAGTGATCCCACTGTTTTAGCCTCTCCAGCTCTGGAATTATAGGCATGCACCATCACACCCAGACTCGTACCTGGGGGCAGGGCTGACATGGCATGTGGTACTGGGGATCGAACCCTGGTCCTTCACTTGCTTAAACAGGTGCTTAGCCCACTGTGATATCTCGCTGCCCTTCACTTTGTTCCTTTTTCTGCACTGGCATATCTTGGCTTCACATATATGTTGGAGGTAAAGTCCACAGTACTGTATTTGAATTGTATAAATTTGTCCCATTGTATTCAGAAAAAAAAGTATTGATTGATTGAGACAGGGTCTGGGTATGCTGCCTAAGTTGTCTCTAATTCCAGGGCACAAGTTATCTTCCTGCCTCAGCCTTCCAAATGCAAAGATTAAAAGTGCATGGGCACTGAAGCCAGCTTTAGGGTATTTATTTGATAGGTACTTATCTAACATGTGTGTGCTGAGCAAAGAGCAGAAGAATTAGCTAAAATAATAACATTTATTTAGCTTTGTTTTAAACAGCATTGTGCTAAAAAACTTCACTTAATCTCAAGTTCATTTTCAGATGAGAAAATAGACTTAGGGAGGTTAAGCAGCTGGTTTAAGAAGCAGGAAACTAGTAACATAGTTCAGGAAGGTGATGCTAAGATCATCCGCCTGATGCAGCCAGACAGCGCCTGGAGGGCTGCAGATGAGTGAGGCTGACTACTCTTTAGCATGGGGATTGTCTAGTGTTTATATGCTGATTGTCATTATATGTTTCAAAAGATAGTTTTTCAGAAATGCTTGTTTAAGTGTAATGTGTCCCAAGGAGCAAACTGGGGAGATCCAATCTCAGTCAGTAGATCCGTATCTCAGCTTCCCTGATCAACCATGTGGCCAGTAGGAAAACTCATGGACAGGAAGCAGAAGAGATTCTCCTCTGTATGTTTTTATAAGAAAACTTTTGTAAAGTAAAAGATACTTGAGGCAAAATATAATTATTTGTCCCAAGTATTGTCATGCACATCCCCATTAAGTTATGCAATAACATAGTTATTAGAATGTAATGTTCAACTCCTCTCCCTTCCTTGTACTATGACATTACCTCCTGAAAGTTATGAATGGATAAGAATTGGAAACTAGCTCGTAGTATGGTGTCTGAGGCACACATTCAACAGCATCTCCACGGCCACAAGCATTGCTTGGGAAATAGGAAGCTAAACTCAGTAACTGACAGCAGAAACTTCAGCCAGGTGGATCCATTTTTTAAAGAAGCACAATGGCAGTAGCCAGTAGGGCTGCAGGGGTTGGTTCTGGATGTTGGATATTCCAGAAAGGGGTAATACAGGAGCTGGATGGAGCATGATGTATGTGATGTTTGAAACAACGTCAGGTCCAGAATACTCTAGTCAAGTGCTTTCTGTGGGATAGCTATTCTACTAGGTGTGAAAAGACAAATAAAGCAATGCTCTTCCTTACAATCCAGTGATGGAAACAATCTGAATGGGTACGATACAATGTGTTATGCAGAGAAGAGGTAGACCCAGGTTGCTCTAGGGCAGGGGAAGGCGGTGACCCAAATCTTCTGGGAAGGCTTCACAAGTGAGGCAAGGTAGAAATTGCCTGCTTTTGAAAGGATCAAAGGATTTCACCAGCTAGAGGAGAGTGAATGTATTATAGATACAGGAATAGCTTGTAACAGGAGGAAGGGATGAAAAAATCATCTTGTATTTGGAGAATGGCAAGCAAATCAAAAGGCTTGGAGCATGTAATGCATAGGGCAAGTGAAAAGAAATATGATTACAGTGATCACCCACTGACTGTTCATAAAAATTTGGTACCCTAGCTGGTAGGGAGCCCCTGATAGGTTTTCACATGAGATTAGCATATGTTTGACCTGCATTTTCCATGAAATTAATGACATTCAATCTTCAGGGCTCCTGAGTCACTTATACCATTCTTAGACTCTGGAAGATTCTAAGCTTTGTGTTCCCATGAATATAGATAGATCTTTAAAAAATTTGAGAAAGATTTAAAAAATTCTTTATTTCACAGAGAGCACTGTAGGTTGGATAATATGTAAACTATCTAAAGCCTGGATCTTTTCCTGGCATATGTGAGACTTTGAAAGCTATCCTTTTATTTATTTATTCATTTATTTTTTATTTTAGGGAAGGGTCTACAGGGTGTTCAAGGTCTCACTACTAGATCAGACTTATAGTGATCCGCCTATTTACAGCCTCCCAAGAGCTGGGATTACAGGTGTGCACCACCACGCCCAGTGTCTGCCAGCTATCCTTGACAACGATGGAGAATGACTGTGGGGGGAAGAGGTTGGTATGATGTGAAGGTTTAAGAGATGTTGGGAGCTGAACAGAGGTAGTGAGAGATACCCATGGGACAGATAGGTTCTTAGTGGGTTGGGTCAGCAGAACTGGTGACAAATACAGGAATGGAATGATAATGACAGAATCGTCAGCAGGGTCCGAGACATAGCAGAGCCTTCAACTTTAGAGCAAGAGAGCACAGGCATTCAGCAGGCAAGATGAGGAGATCAGGCAATCAGGAAAGATTGACGACCCTGGAAGGAACGCGAGGCAGCTCCTGTTGTCTGTGACCTGGCATCTGAAGTCAGCACTTGCTGAACTCAGAAGGGACACGAAGGCCCATTGCCCTTCGCACTTCTGCCACTAGCACCACAGCCTTTTGGAATTATCATGTAATCATTTTGAAGTTTCAGAGAGGAAAAACTGGAGATTTTGCTATAAAGATTCCTAAGGGGAATTAAGGAAGACATAGTATAGAATTGGGGGCTATTCACTAAAGTACTCCTAATAGCAAGAACCAAAAGAAACTCAGCTGGAGTCATTTTACAAATTGTAGGCCAATTGTAAGATTGTATACAGTCAAGATAATTGTTCTTTATGTATGTCCTTTCTCTTTCTCCTATTTGATATTATTAACATGAAGTCTTTCTAAGTGTCAACCATTTAAATGAAATTTAATTTTTTAATGAAATTGTCTAATAATTTAAGAATATAAGAATAGCTCTTTGAATAGAAGCTGAGAGGAGGGGTGGAGGTGGAGGGGTGCATTCAGCCTTGGAGGGGAAGGAAGGAAGGTGCTCTCCAGGGTGACTCTGGTTGATGCCCCCGGAGTCCCTTTGAGAGGCCTTATGTTTCAAGTTCCCCAGCTGAACACAAGGGAACTACATACATGCCAAATGCCCTTCAGAGAATGTAAAGCGTATTAGAATAGGCAGCGATCCAATGGTATTGGATACGGTTCCTCTGCCCATGAAAGTCTAGGATTTAAGTAAAGTTGGAATCTGGAAAACAGATTGGGCTGTCACAGTTCCATAGCCTGGTGTTTAAAGACCTTTGCTATTTACTTTCTGCACGGACCCTGAGTCATGTCCAATTCTTAGTTTTCTTTAACATAAATATGAGTTTCTCTATGCTGTAATTTATGAAATTAAACTTTTGGGACCTGGAAGTAGAGAATCTTTTTAATTAGATCTGTTAGATGTTGTGATTTTGAACTTTGAGTTAGGCCAAGATTTCGGGCTGTCTAGAACTTTTGGAATACTAATTCAAACATTTGTATGTGGTCTCTTTCTCCAGCTTTGTGCCGCAGGTGACTATAATAATTATGGCACTGAAACTTTCAGCTAAATGACTGAAAATATGGAGAAAACAGAGGAAAAACCCTTCACACACTGCAGAATTTCTTGTGAGTTGGCATGAATTAATTGGGAGAGTGGAAGAAAACAACTTGTATGGCATATCTATTATATATTAAATACTAAAAGTATTTTTGCACACATTGTCAATTTAATCTTTAGTGTGAGCTACTGCAGTGAGGAAGTGCTGAACTTATATCTGGATCCTACTTCCAACTCTACATACTTGCCAGTAAACCGTATTACCTCTCACTTAAGTTCTTTACTAGCTTGTTCAAACCTACGTAAGTCCATTAAATTATATTTTCTTTCAGCCCACATTTCATCTTGTCCATAAGAATGCCAAGGGAAGCCCTACTAAATATTTGATTGAAGTTGGGATAAAGTATGAGCACTGGGGTAGTTGAGCTTAAATGCCAACTTTACTGCTTGCCAGCTACCCAGGGGATTAATCGCATGAGTCTCTTTCTTGTTGCAGGGTCAGAGTTCACAGGGCTCACACCTTGAAGGAGGATACATGTCATTTGGTTTTCAGTTTCTGGTGGGTTCAAGCCACATTTGATGGGCTCCAAGGAAGAAATGCCATGGTGGATGGGTGTAGCGAGGAGACGGACTTACCCCCAGCTCCCACTGCACATTCACCCATGAACTTGTTAATGAATAAATCCACTGATCTGATGAATGTCGCATGCCCATGGCCCAATCACCTTCCAAAGGCCTCACTCATAAATATGTGGGACACTTTCTTCTATTTTATTTTTGTTTGTTGAGATAGAGTTCAGCCTGGAATTTAACTTACTATGCAGTCCCAGCTGGTTCACAGTGCTCCTTGTGTCTCAGCCTCTTCAGTGCTGGGATCACAGGTGTGCACCCTCAAGCCTGGTTGGGTAACATTTCAGATCTAAACTGTGACACTGGTGAATCACACTTCTGGGTGTGCCTGAGTGGGTCATAGAGCTGTGGCCTTTGGTAAATGGCTGGTCTAGGCTTTCTTTCTCTCTGGCACTCTTCCCATGCTCGGCTTCTCAGCTACCATGAGAGCAGCAGCTTTATTCTACTGTGCCCATGTGAGCCAGGGTGGCCTCGCTTTGCGCCCAGCTCACCAGGAATTGAATTGTCTGATGCCACGAGCCAGATAAGCCTGCTTTGCTTTAGGCTGCAGCCTAGGCAACTTGTCCCAACAATGGGAAGGGCCCTAAGAGGTTGTACGGAGACAAAAGTAATAAGAATTTGATGACAAATGAGGTGAAAAGGGGTTTTCCTATAGTTGGCACTTATTTTTATTGTTTTTGGATATTAAATACATTATATAATGCAAGTATTAGAACAAGTTGAAATATAGATTTATTTTTTTTATTTTTTAAAGAATACAAAATAGTGGTAGAAAAAAAAGCAGCACTAGAAATGTTATAAAATTTCACTAAACAAAGTGATAGACATTCAAGAATGATTGCTGTATTGCATGATTTTATCTTCAAATTAGTTGCTTAGGTTACCAGATATAAATGTGCAAGATTGGTTTAAAGAAAAAAAAAACAGAACAATAATAAAAAAGGTGTAAGAAAATTAAAAGTCAGAAAAAAAAATTTGTAAAGCATTAACTACTTTCAAAAGACCAACAGAGGGCCAGCCAGATAGCTCAACAGATTAAAGCACCTGTTTAGGCAGATGCAGGGACTGGGGTTTGATTCCTGGCTTGCTGGGCCACCCACCCTGCCCCTTGTGGGTGTGATGAGACAGTGATTAGACTGCCACTAGTGGCGTGTGCCCGTAATTCCAGTGCTTGTGAGGCTGAAAACAGGAGAATCACTATGAGTCCTATCTGTGTGTGAGACCCTGTAGGCCTTGTAGTAAATACATAAAAAACAAAGATCAGCAGAAATCGGCAGTACAAGTATCCAAAGGATTCTGCATATATACCTAATACATTTTCCCGTCTTTCATTTGTCCTTTTTCCCCATCCCAGTTTTTCCTTCCCATGAAACAAATTCTTGAAATATAGTTTTTAAATAATTTATATAGTAAAGTTTATGTGTTTTCACATACCATGTTTGTTTTTTATATAGGTGCTTTTTTGAGAATTTAAGGTCATAGAACAAAGGAGAGTTCTGTGATGTTTGAGAATATTTCTCTTACTAATCCTAGATGTGGTAACAACAGAAATACAATGATATTTAATTGCTTATTCTGCATCAGACATTGTATAAAATGTTCTCCAGGCATTGAACATCGTCTCCCTCATTTTGACAACAACCTTCTGAAATGTTTCCTATTATTATTCCTATTTTAACAGACTAACAAGTTAAATAATGCACCCAAGAGCCATGCTTTGAACCTGGGAAGACAATCCTCTTTCTTACCTGAGGTACTGGGGAGAGAATTCTTCATAGTTCTCTTGCATTCCTGTTAGTTTTGAGAGCAGAGGAACTAACTGTTGCTTTGAATTATCTTCACAGAATTAGTATAGTGAACAGTCTCCCAAGATGTAGTGTCTCCATACAAAACAAAGGGCAAGTTTGTTTACTGCACAGTGTGATCAAGATAATGTTTCTCTCAGTGGCAAAGGTGAGGCAGACTTACTGCCTAATGTGGAAGATTCACACTCCTGAAACTCCAGATTCCCCTCTTAGAATGCAGTGAGGTGTGTGGGAAAAAAGCACCTGGCCCTCACTCCATGCCCTGTGGGAAACTTGGTCAGTGCTAATCTCCTCCTTAATCCTACTGTGGAAAACACTAAAATCTTTAGAGTCTCACTTGAGAGTCCCATGTCTTTTTATACGAAACTGCTGCAGGCTAACCTACCAGCTTGCAAGAAATTTAAAATATGAAACCCTTCACAGCTTTCAATTGCCTTTATATAGCTACTGCATGATTCTCTCAATTCCTGGTCAATAGGAGCCCAAATAATAGTGTGACATGGTAGGAGCCTGATGTCGCCTTTCAGAGACCCAACCAATTATCTTGGCTGAAGCCTCCACTCCTCTATTTCTATTTTGATAAAAACAATTGGAAAGTACTATACATTTATAGAGTGTGGGGTGACACATTTCTGACTTCAGGAATATTTTTCTGAGTTGTAGTTAAGAGATATAAAGTAGAAAGGTTGAGCTCTGAAGTTTTAGTCAGACTATTTAAAATTTCATGCACATATATAATCTCTCCCTAAATTTTCTGCTAGCAGCTCAGGCACAGAGCTTACTCAGGACACTGCTTGAAAAATCAGTCAAATATGTGGGCTCCCAGGCAGCATTTGGCCAGTGGTGCTTGGAGCAGATTTCAAATATGGATGCATGGATTTTTCTTCCTTCTAATTTTGCAACTGAATTAATGGTAATGGATGCAGAAAACTAGCTGGTGGATAGTTTCAAATAACAGCAATATTGGTTACAGCTGGGCCAGCCCCGGCTTCCTTACTGTAGACTTTCCATAGGCCAAACTTCAGAGAACATCAGAATTTCTGAAGTGTTTGCTGCATTAGTGTCCCAGGCTACTTCTGGAGAGTATAACCATTAGGTTTAGGACAGCCTGAGAAATTGCACTTTAAGGACCATATTTGTGCAGAACACTGCTGTGGACCTTTCCTGTGGACTCAATAGTGGGTCTAGTCCGAGACAGGGAGAAAAAGAATGGTATAGCTCTTTAGCCCCAGATTTGCCTTAGAGAGGACATGAATTTTGTATTCTAGAAAACATTTCTACTTTATACTGATTTTTGGTTTTCACTGTATTTGCATTTTTACATCAAAGGCTGATCAAAATACTGAATGAGTGTTCAAATACAGAATTATGGCAGTGAAAGACACATTGCCGTTAATCCCCTTCAAAACACATTCCATTGTTTTTAACAGTTGTATCCCAGCATTCCTGCCGCTTTCGGAAGCATTTCTGGAGGTCCTCTTTCGTGGATGCCTTCAGGAGGTGAGCTTACAGTGTGGAGAATGCTGCTTCTGAGTGCCATTCACGGGAAGGGTTGGCGTGCAAAACACGACTGTGTGTCCTCGTCCACCACACCGGCGCTGTGAGACATCTGACGCATCCCCAGAGTCAAAATGAGTGCAAAAGGTAACATTTACAGCCAGTTCAGGACACTGAGTCAGCTTCAGCAGTGCAACATAAGGAATATTTCCAGAGCTGCTTCAGAAAGTGGGATAAGTAGGTTGTTTTAAAGTGAGGGGGAGTTTGAGGAAGATTGATGACAATTTTTCTTAACTATAATAAATTAAAAATTTAAACACTCACATTAATTTTCAATTGTATCTCCATAAGTCAAGGTAAAATCTTGCCAGAACAGACATTGAATTCAAGAACAGCTGGAGCCTTTCACTTTTGTGTCTTCCCTCCACATTTTCTTCTCTGTATCCTTCTAATTTAAGAGTGATTTCTTGGATAAAAATCAATGCCTATTATGTCTTCTAAACATGTAAACCTGTAAACTTTTTCTAAGCTGGAAGCAAGTGACCACTGAAATTCCTTCTGGAATGAGAAGGAACTAGTTTCTTTTTGCTTTCAGTCTTTGTTTTCTGGATTTCTGAGTCTTGAACATCAACAAGTTGCATACTGTTAAGGGGATGACCATGTGGCCTTATGCTTTCCCTAAATGCTTGCTGTCAATAAAACAGTGGTCTTGTGCCCTTTTCCAGGTTATCCATCCTAGTAGAACCTTGTTTGTCACACTTAAAGTTTGTCACATTCAGCTTGGGATATTGACATATAGACTGGTGAACGTTGACTGATGTCCTGGGATGACAGACAAGGTTTACTGTTTTGGTTACCTGGTAGAAATAGAGTGGCCACCTGGGGCCCTCGACGGAGAATTCTGAGCTCTGTGGTGAACAGTGGCTTCTTCAATCAGTTATGTTGTTGTTGGGGCTTGTGGGGAACATGGCAGCACTCGAGTACCACATGGGCAGATGTTGCCCTTTCGTTTCAGTGCTGTATTCATAAAGGCAACACCAGAAGGTTTAATACAGAAATGTCAAAAACATTAAGAAACCCATGTAGGAAGTACAAGAGCATGAGTTTCTGTTTTTCTGAGCCTGAGTTCCATAATGATACAATTGGGTAATATACCTATATGGTAGATGACATTGTTAAGCTGGAAAAGAGCTTGTGGGGGGATTGCAACGAGAAGGCGGGGTGCTGGAGACATTGACTGCAAAATAGTGTTGGAGGAAAGAGAGGCCCAGAGTTCCGGCCCTACCCGCCCGTTCATCAACCTTGCTTCTCAGTGTTGCTGCCTCAATCCCCTGATCTGTGAAATGATGCCATATCTTCTTGTTAGAAAGTGGGTTAGATGCAAAGCATGAAGGACATCCTGCATGAGTTGCTGCTATCTAGATGGGAGCCTGAAGAATGTAAAAATATTTGAAGATGCATAAGAAGATAAATGTTTTCTGTGCGATAGATGGACTCAGGCCAAAGGACAGAAATCTGACATGAGAGAAGTGCACTGAGGACAAAGCAGGACCTTCTGAAACTCAAGATACAAATAGTAGAATGGGTTTGCATGTGGGGCAGTGAACCCTAACCCCAGAAAATGTTCAAGGACAGGCTCATGAGTTTGGTCAGCCTCTGTAGAAAGAGTCTGAGATTAGAGTCTATGGTACTTGAAATTACTCAAATTCACACCAGTGACATTTAGAAAATCACCCTCTTCTGGTCCTTTCACATGCTTTCCAGCAATGACTGTGGTATTCTAAGTGGATTTCTATAAGGATTAGCAGAGCTCAAGAGATTTCAATAAATGAGCCCATTTATTTAGGATGCTGGGACTTGAACCCAGGGCCATGAACATGCTAGTAAGTGATCTACTACTGAGCTACACTCTGATTCCCAAGCCTGGGATTTAAAAAACCAAGAAATAAAACCATCAACAAATATCCATTCCTTTTCTTTGTTGAAGCACAGTAAGAGGTGATTTGCTTACCCAAGGGCTCAGGCACTGAATCTACCCATTTAACCAGTGCAGAGTTGATGTTACTAACAAGAGGACGTTCTGAAAAAACACCTCGGGCCATGGCAACTGAGCCCTGCAGTCTCAGGAAGAGGCACATTACTGTGGCTGGCTGTTTCTGGTACAGTGCTCAGCGGTGAAATGATGAACAGTGTTGGCATTTAAGTGATCATAATTAGGTTTCAAAGTTAACAGCCCATTGAGATAAATAGTGGAAGTTCACACCTCTCTCAGTGCTATTGTTTATCAGACTGTCAAGTTGCAGATTCAGGAAGACAACATTAATGTGGGTTTGGACACTAATTGCCTAAAGCCAAGTTGCATCCACCTGGGAGGGTCCTTTGGGTATTTGCTCAACTAAAATGTCAGGGAATGTGTTGTACTGGGATTCTGTGTTGTTTACTAGCACACAGCGCGGCACTGGTATTTTGATGCTTAGCCAGCAAATGATAGCGGGATGCATTGTGGTATTGGAAGAACCTCTTAGTTTAACAGTATGCTTGCCTCAGTTTTCCTGACCGTCACCCAGCTGTTCACTTGGATGAAATGGGCTTTGAGCAGAATGAGAAATTAAATGATTTAACCGCCACCAACAATAACAAACCCTTTGCTCAAGTGAATTAGATTTCATTACCCATGTTATTGTCCTAAAGGAGTCATATGCACATTTTGTCAATAGAGAAATACGGAGAGCATAATTAAATTAATTTTCATAGAATTCTGATTTATTTCTTCACAATTAAGCTTACATGCACGATTGCATGCTGCCTGATGCTCAGTAAGGGTGGAGATGGTGGTTTCGGCTTGTAAAACTATTGATTTTCTCTTTCAAAAGATATTCAATAATTAAAGGCAGCAAAAGTGTGGGGAAAAACCCCTGGGCCTTAAAGAAAGAGTATGGTACAATTTTTACAGTAATAGTCGTCCTTTCGTGAAATGAAGTTTTTCAAAAATACAAAGCATTGGCAGTTCATTATTGTCATTAACATACAAGCATTATGGAACACCCTTTGAAGAATTACAGCACTAAGCAAACTTAAAAGTAAACTGTAGGATGTCTCCTTCCCTTCCCTCTCCTTCTCCCTCTCCATCTCTCTCTTCTTCTCCCTCTTTCTCTCTCTCTTCCTCAGCCAGGGTCTTGAACTCACTATGTAACCCACACTGTCTTTGAAATTATGGTAATACTCCTACCTCAGCCTCCTAGTGCTGCTGTTTCTGGGGGCTTGAGATAGCTTCTAGGTTCTTTCTGTCCTGAGCAAAGAATTGGTCAAGATAAGCACAAAAAGAAACAAGTTTTATATTTATGAGAGGTATGAAAAGAAAATAAACATTCACTGCAGAGCAAGTTCTAGGTAACTAAAAACAGGAAGATGAGTGCATTCTTCAGGAGGGGAGCAGACCACAGTGGAGGGGAGAGTGCAGAGGCCATGAAGAAAATGGTGGCCATCATTTGAGTCACCACAGTTCTCAGGTGATGGGTCTGCTCCCTTCCAGCTCCAAGTCTGGCGAGAAATATTAAAAGTGGCCCTCCCTGAGTGTCTGGTTCTGGGCGGTGGCCTGCAAATGTGTCCTGGAACCCTGTGGTTGGCAGGTCATGTCAGCTTCCCCAGTCAGTTTGCCACACCCTGCTTTTCTGCCCCGCTGGGGTTACAGGTATGTGTCATCCCTTCCGTGAGAGTGTTCTAGGTTTTGCTGTTTCTCTTGAATGAGCTTTTCTAGGCCTTGCTTTGTTTCGCACATCCCTCTAGCTGACAGATTAGTAAGAGGATCGTGGCTTTCTCTTTATCTGTGAGTCTGCCACAGAGCTAAACAATGATCAAACAGATACAGTGGGAGCCAGGTATGAAAGAGCAGAGAAAAGGAAACAATAGAGGCACAAAGAGGTACAGAGTAGTGGGAAGAAGAGCCACAGCAATGCTGTCAGGAAGGTCATTAAAAGTGTGCATGCTTGGGACTAGAGGGGCATTAGGCGCTTGGACCAATGTTTCCATAGATCCAAATGAGAAAGTCTGAAGTTGTACCTTGAGAAGCTCTCTTATGTGAAAAAATTATACCAGAAAGAAAGGGCTGTCATGTTTCTGCAAGAAAGGGAGGTGAAGGCCTGTGAGATAGCTCAGCAGACTGAGCACCTGCTTATGCAAATGCAGGGACCCAGGTTTGATCCAGGCATCAGTGCTGCACTGGGCCTGCCTCCGGGTACCCTGGGCTGGCACGAATATTCTTATTGCTGGGACACCATATCCCATGCCTACAACTTAAAGGAGAAGAGCTTTATTTTGACTCATTGTTTTTAGAGGGTTCAGTCTTGAATTGGCTGTCTCCAAGGCACAGGAGGCATCATGGAAGGGCCTGGCCCAGGAGAATGTGCTCGACTCACTGTGCCGAAGAGGCAGAGAAAGATGGGGGAGCGGTGAAGGGAGGTACACCCCGCTAGGGGAAGCCCCAGTGACCCACTCACTTGGCCCCCCATCCTGGCAGCAAGTCAGCTGCAGCGCCCCCTTGTGTAGTCACCTTCCCAAAGCCTCACATTTGAGCACAGGAGGCTTTGGGGGGCCATTTTAGATTTAAACTCTAACCAACAACCACAATAGAATGTTCAGTTTTATTGTCAAGCTGGCTACTGCCAGTTGTTCAGTCAAAATTTACTATGGACGTTGCCGTGTGATAAATAGTGTGAATAAGATCTAGCATCAGTTTTCTTTCATAAGAAAGGCTATTCCAGATAACCTGGACTGCTCTCATCTAATCACTTGAAAGGTAACACCCCCCAGGCTGGGCTTTGCTGTGAGGAAACAAGTTTCTGCTTCAGATTTCTGCTTTGGCTTGTACCTCGAATTCAATCCTACCTTTCCAAGGCGACACAATTCACATATATTTTACCCCTTTAAAGTACACAAAATATCAGTTTGGCTATATTTTATTGTCAATTTAAATATTATAATAGATATAAATGTACAATAAAATTTATCATTTTGACTCTATTTAAATATATATTACAACAATAATTATAGTCACTGTGTTGTACAGACTATAATTCTATTCACTATGTTGTACCACCACCCTCAAAACCTATTTCCAAAACTTTTCCATATTCCCAAACAGAAGTCCAGTAATTTTTTTTTCAGTAATTGTTAAATAATAATTCCTCACTTACCCAGCCTTGCAGCCACTGGGAGCATCTAATCAGGTCTGTCTCTATGAGCTAGACTATTGTAGACATTTTAGATGAGTAGAATCGTATAACATTTGTCTCTTTGGTTATTCACATCATATACATTTCCAAAGTTCATCTATGTCATAGCATATATAAGTGCTTCATTTTTATGGCTAAATAATATTCTACTATGTGTATGTGCTACGTTGTATCCATTCACCAGTTGATGGTCACTTGGGGGCCACCTTTTGGCAACTATGAATAGTGCTGCAATGCACACTTGCATGCAAATAGCTTTCAGTTCATCTGGGTTTATATCTATGAAGGAGCTTGCTAGTTTTGGTAGTAATTCTATGTAATACATAGTAATTGCTAGCTCTGGTAGTCATCTATGCACATAACCATATGTATGTATTTTCTGTAAGTTCCCCTTCTGAGATGGGTAAGCTTAATTGTCAACTTGATTGACTTTCAAGCTGCCTGGAAGATTGGCGAAACCCACTTTTGGGTGTGTCTGGCTGGTTATAATGGTGTGATCTCAGTGTCTGTGTTTGGCTCCTGCCCTTGAGGTGGGATAGAAGAAGTAGAGATAGTTAAAAAAGAAACAATGAAAGTTATAAGATTAAAATTATAGTGTTTAAGAAAACCTGAGATGGGAAAGAGACAGAGATGGAAGAAGAAGGAAGGGAGGGAGAGGAGGGCGAGCTAACAGAATTCAGATGTATTATATACATGAACCTCCTATCTTTAAAGCAATCATTATGTGCTGAAAATGCATATTAATAAAACACTTTAAAAGAAAAAGAAAATAATGACCTCAAAAAATTTAAGAAAAAAAAGAAAGAAAAGGGGAAGGAGGAGAGTTGGAAGAGAAAGAAGAGGAGGAACAACAACAACACCACCTGCAGTTTCAAGACATGAAAATTATTTAAGCTGTTTTCCCTTTCAGAAAAAATTCCTAAGGGCTGTGAAGACATTAAGACTGCAAAGCAGGCTTTGGACCTACACCTTTCACCTGTAAACTGCTCTCCGATAACCCTTCTTAGGGATGCTCCCAAGTCCCCATAAATATATCCTGAAAATCGGACCTGCAGCCTGCCCCACGGGCGGGATGAGTCAAGGCTCTACATCTCTGCTTTGGGGACTTTCTTGGGCTGTATGCTGTGACATCGCTTTTCTTTTTGGTGCTGTTCTTTCATGCTCTGCTTTGTGGCTGCCATAAAGTGAGTGGCTTTGCCCCACGATGCCCCAATGCCCTGATGTTCAGGCCTTGGAGCCAGTTTACCATGAACTGAATCCTCTGAAACTGTGAGCCAAACTAAGCCTTGCCTCCTTTGTGCTGCAGGTGCATTTTGTTCAGCAGTGAGAAAACTGACCGATCCATTTTTGGTTGAACCCTGGCTGATATAAAGGTACAGGAGAATGACTGGCTAGGAGCAGGTCACAGTTGTGAAAAGTGCACAGCTATTCAGGTGCACTTTTTATGTGTTTTCTAGTTAAAAAACATTTTTATGTAACATTACTTGTACACTTGAAATACATACAATTCTATTTTTTTTTTTTTTTTTTAGCAGCACTGGGGATTGAACTCAGGCCCTTGCACTTGCCAGGGAAGCACTTACTCCACTGAGCCATCTCCCCAGTCCTTACAATTCTATTCTTCATTTATCTATTTCTTACTCTTCCTTTTCTAAGAATAAGGTATATTTTACAGCTGGTGTGTATCTTTCTAATCCATGTCTGCACATATTCAATGTATGCAAATGTATAAAAATTATTGAGTGTTTCATTTTGTTTTAGAAATTTACATAAATGATAGCCCTTTGTTTTGTTTTACTTTTTCAGTGCTAAAATTTATCATACTTTACACAAATTTATACATATACCTCTATATACGTATATATCTATACATAATTTTCTATATTTTAACTTCTAACTCAAAAGATTCCACTATAAAAATATATCATGTTTATATCCTTCCTTTTTTGTTCTATTCCTGCTTCAAAGAATTCCACAATGGCTCCTTTTGAATACTGCCTTATGAAAATGTGAGAATTTTTGGGATATAATTAAAATTGTGTGAAAGTTGATAACACTGAGATAAAATTGTTCTTGTCAGACTCAGACAAAGTTAGAGTGGGAAATTAGGAAGGAAAAAAGATCACACCTGTCTGTCTAAGATAATTGCCATTTTAAGGATTTTCTAAAAGCACTAAAAAGGACTCCAGCTCATCCTACTTATACCTTATGACTTTTGCACCTCAGATATACGTACTTATACCTCATATATGTGCTTTGCGTGCTTCATACATATGTTATATGTATAACAACGTTTGTATTTTGGTTTCTTTAAAATTGTAGCAAGTCAGAGAAGGTGCTCTGAGTGACCACATTCCCAGCAATGGCGTCTCTGCCATTAACCTCTAGCCAACTTCATCCTTGGATCTCCAAGGCAAGGAACTTTGCATTCAAGCACTTATGGAACTCTCTTCTCTTTCGCCTTTAAAAACTCCTCTTTGCCTAATCTCTTTGAATATGCCCATAATTAAAGAAAAAAATTGAAAAATAAAAGACTATGCTCATATTTTGTTAGGGCATCTTCTTCCCTTTGCAATGCTCTATGCATTAGACATCTTTCTATTGTTGACAAAATGCTCAAGAGAATAAATGAAGAGATGTTTATTTTGGTTTGGAGTCTCAGCCCGACATCAGCTCATTTCTGGGATAGTGGTGAAGTCAAACATCATGGTGGATGGGGATGGTAGGGACAATCTGCTCAGTTCAGGGCATCCTAGAGAGAGAAGGAGAAAGAGGAGAAAAGATATGGCCACTGAGGTGATGCCCCTATGCTCTTGTCCTGCCAACCAGGCGCTACCTCCTGCAAGGCCTTTCAGCTGTGGACTCATCACAGGGTGAACCACGGAGCACACTTGTGACTCAGTTTTTTTCTCCAAGCCTTTGGGGGTATTTTAGATCCAAACTGTACACCCTTGGCCCCCAAAAGTTATGCCTGTCTCATTAGGCAAAGTGCATCTGATCCATCTCTAAGACCTGCTAAAGCCTCAATAGTTTCTGCATTGCTCCAAAGCCCAAGGTCAGAGTCTCCTTTGAGACCAAGGCAACCTCTAGGTGTGATACCTTTAGAATTCAAAAAACAGGTTACACACTCCCAAGATGCCATGGCACTGGATAACATTCTCTTTCCCAAAGGGAGGAGTGGGATAATAGAAAGGCATGGCACCAAAGCAAGACTGAAATCCAGCAGGCAGACATTTAGTTCTGTAGCTCTGTATCTGGCCTCTACTCTTTCTGGGCCTGAGGGCGGGCAGAGCACTGTGATGGAGATAAAGTGCTGGCACAGAACAGCTCAAATCAGGGCAGCCAGGAAGGTGGGGAGGGGCAAGGCCCCAAGATGCCCTTAGGTGGAATGTCCATGGTCTGCTTCCTCCTCCTAGGCCCTTCTGCCTACAGTTTCTATCATCTTTCAATTTAATCATAAGCTTGGGACCAAGTCTGCGGCACATGAGTTTAGAAGACATTTCAGATACAAACTAACAAATATCATGAAGGCTGCATATGTAGGGCTAAAAGAGATGGGCTGAGAGCAGAATCCAGGGTCAGCAGAATGTAAGGATGTGATAGAGAACAGGAGCCAGCTGTGGATACTGAGCAGAAGTTTTCAGAAGGAAAATACTCCAGAGAACATCTGAAGACTACTAGGAGAGCAGAGCACTTTTAGGAAGAAGGTACAGCCAGTGGGGTCACAGTGGCAAATACGTCACATAGAATAACCAAACAGCATCTACTGGATTTAGAAACAGGGAGATCTTGGCAAAAGCCATTTCAAATTAGTGATGAGGCGGGAAACAGGTTGCAGTGAATGGGGCAGGCAGGGAGGGGCCTGGACAAGGGAAGGTGACAGCTCTGTCTTTGTTACACACATTACTCATTTGTTACTTATTAGAGTTCTTGGGTTGTTATCTTAATTGCTACTTTCCATCCTGTGAGGGACTGTGATCTGGGTTCCACCCAGAATTAGCCACGGGGATGAGTCACTCAGGTTCTACTTAATAAGATACTTGGATCTGCTTTCCTATTTCTGGGTCATAATGCCTGACACCTTCAATGCAAAACAAGGGAGGCTCATGTTGGTGCATAGCATTATTAAGTTTGCCGGCTCTAAGGCAGAAATGCTTGTTGGAAGAGCATGACAGAGAAAAGTTGCTCATCTCACAGCAGCTGGGTAGGAGGGAAAGGGGAAGGGACCAGGGTGAAGAACTTACCCTTCCAGCGAATGCCTCAGTGTCTTGCCTCGTCCCCTAGGTTGCATCTTCTAATAACACTGGTTCTGAGACATTGTGTGTTACTCCGAGTAATTTTTTAAAGTCTCTATGTTCTTATCTGTGAAAAGGTAATATTAGTTTTCTAGTGCTGTCCTAGCAAAATAGTAGTGACTAAATGGATTAAACAGCAGAAAGCTGTGGGGAGCTCGCAGGCTAAAGTCAGTGAGTCAAGGTGTTGGCTGATTGGTTTGATCAGAGCCTTCTGTTCTGGCGTTCACAGAGCCAACTTCTGGTTATATTCACATGGTTGACCTTGTCTGTGATCTGAATACCTCTTCTTATAGGGATGCCAGTAATAATGGATGCTAGCCCATCCTAGTGCACCATTTAGCTTAGTAACATCTTTAAAGGCCCTATCTCCAAGTACAGTCATGATCCCTGACATGGGTTCAAGTTTTCAACATATGAATGAGATGAGGGGCATAATTCAGCTTGTATTAAGGAGCATAATAGTCAAATCAATTTTATACGGTTTTTTGAAGAATAATTGAGAAAAACACATTGCATATGTAGCATAGTACTTGGCACCTAGCAAACACTAAACAAATAACCTAAATGAGAAGACAATCTCCTGACCTAGAACGGTAGAGGTAGACCCTATGCTCATTTCCTGAGTCCTTTTCTGGATCCATCCTCTGACCAAGCCTCTTGCCTAGAGGTGAGTCTCCTTTTTGTTCTGGCCATGTCTGCCTACTTCTAGCATGCTGTGTCTCTCCCAGTTGATTTTCCTCTTGATGATAAATTATTTTAAGGTCAGAAATCATGAACTTCTTTTCTATCTCATCAACACACAAGCAAGACAAAATGAGCAGACATCGTGTCTTGAATGATTGAATGTCAGTGTTCTTCTGAGATAATGCAGTCACTCATTTTTCTCATTATTTTTACAGCAAAGGTGTAAATAAATGAATAATTAAGATTGCTAAACATATTATTTTGAGTCACCTTTTCAATGAAGTTATTTAGTTTTCTCCTTTGAATAAGGAAAACTTGATGAATTTGCATGACACGATGTACATGCTGTTATGCTTTTTCAATATTTAGTTAGCTTTCTCTTTTCTCGCACTGCCCTAGAGCAAACACTGAATTTTAATTTAGTAATTTTATATCTAAAAGTCCATGATAGCACTTTCATAGTTATGAACATCTAGATCCTGCTTCCCACCCCCAAACCATCCAAACTCAAAACAAGCCTTATGTAAATTTTCAACTTCACACACCTGAGTTAAATGAGGCCCATAAAAACACTCGCAATTTGGTTAATGTTTTCTTACTGACACAGAATGTTAATTTGGACTTGTGTTCTTGAAAAGGTGAGATAGTTTCGGAGGCTAGTGACTTAGGAGGTGATTGAAAATGTTGCTGTCTCTGGTAAGGGCAGTAAGAGGGCTTCTGATTGGCACTTACCTGGCCAAATATTCAGCAACGGCAGGGAACAAGAAATGGGTTTGATCCTGAAAAGGCTTATTTGGAAATCCTAAAAATGTGGAGAGCTCCATTTTTTAATGTTGTTTATGGGTAGCAGAATGTTAATATCGGGTTAAGTAGATTAAGTTATATTTATAACCGTTTTTCGGATAAGAAGTGCTAGTTTTGAGATGCTAAATGAGAACAAAAGGGCAGACAATCATACCATTTTTGGAAAGGAAGGAGGACCAATGAAATTGTTAATATAGTGAGTGAATTGCTGCACTTAACTGAACATATGTGTGTGTGTGTGTGTGTGTGTGTATATGGATACATGTATATATGTACTCCATGTCTATTGAGTGAGGGTCCTGTCTATTGAGCACTCAAAATCCCTACAGTTAGCCTACATATTCCTGATATTTCACCAGATCAATTTATTCTTTTTTTTTTTTTTTCTTTTGGTATAGGGGATCAAACTCAGGCCCTTGTGCTTGCCAAGCAGGGGCCCAGATCACTTTGTTCTTTAAGAAAAACCAGCTCTCAGTATTTGGTTGGGAGAAAAATCCCCAGAATTAAGAATTATCCAGGTATGCTGGCCTGCAATCCTAGCCCTCTTGAGGCAGGAGGGTTGCCAGTTTGAATCCAGCCTGGACAATTTAGCAACTTAGTGAGACCCTGTATCTCAAAATACAAAACAGAATCAAACAAACAAAAGGTTTGGGGTGCAGCTGAGTGTGACCAAAATTCTGAGTTTCCTCTTCCATTCTGTAAAGCCACAACAAAAGCCAAAATCTTAAAAATTAAACAAGTGGTTTTGCATTTGTACAGATACCTGATGGATGGTACCGGCAGGTTCCGAGGCAATGAGTACTGAGGGTTCAGTCACACTTCTTGGGAAGGATATCTTAGGTTTTGTTCAAGACAATCTAATTTCCAAGTTACTCTTTTTCTTAGTTCACAGCACTCCCTCTCTCTCTCAGCTACCCAAATAAAGCAGAATTTCTCCCAGAGGTGCTGGTGACGGCCCGGAAGTGTGTTTGATTTCCACAGCTGTGACTGTCTCAGTCTCTCCCACTCTCAGCACAGCAGGACTGTTAATAAGGCAAGCCGTGCAGAAATACTGATGCCTACTGACTTAGAAAAATACGTAGGACAATGTGCAGAGGTGTAGCAAGGACCTGAGGGCCACACTACTGAGTGTTCCCTGCTTCCACAGTACACTGCCAAGCAGTTCTGGGGAGCAAGTGGCTTTAACTCAGCATAACCTAAGGGTGTGATGAGGCAGCACTTATTTCTTTCTTCCTCCGTACCTCAAACACCCCCTTGGAGAGGAAATTCTTTCATATCCAGATCAATGAAGAGGAGACAAAATCATGGAGCCAGTGCATGCTAATTCTGTGGGAAATAACATAGTGGTGTGTGCTTGGGAAGCTGTCTTGAAAAGGGGAACCAAGGAAAAAGTGGATGGTTTGTGTCTCCTCCCCATCCTCCCTGGCATGGTTTCTTCTTCTTCTTCTTTTTTTTAATGTGCAGGTTCTACAGGGTTGACAGGGTTTCACTACACAGATTAGACTTGTAGTGATCCTCCTGTTTTTAGCCTCCCAAGAACTGAGATTACAGGCATGCACCACCACGCTCAGTCTCAATCATCATCTTAGCGTGCCCCAGGGGTCAAGGCTGGCATGGCTTGTGGTGCCAGGGAACGAATCCCAGTCCCTGTGCTCTGCCTAAGCAGGTGCTTTAGTCCACTGAGCTATCTGGCCAGCCCAGATAACTTCTAAGAGAAGGATCAAGTTCAGCATAGTTGGAAAGATGGGTGTGTGCTGTGCTGGCACAGTTGGAGATTATAAATATGACAACATATTTGGGCTCTAGATTACCTGCTTGAAGGTACCACATTAGGCAATTTGGATTCTATTGTAGAATTAACTGGACCCCACAGTCAGCATTATGCATTTTTGGCAAAATAATGCTCAGGTTTTAGAGGGATCCTTCTAGCCCCAGAAAACTACAGAGGTGAAGCAGGGAGTACAAAGGGAAAGAGAGCACTCAGAAGGGTGCCACAAGAACTTCTGAGAAGCTCTCAAATCTTCCCTCTCTGCCAGTGTGTGCCTTTATGTTCTGGACCCTGAAATTCTATTACTTATCACTTAATCCTCAGTCACTCAAAATATGAATTTTTTTTAGAGTGGTAGTAATTTAATTCTTCTAGATAGATAGTAGCTACAGCACCCACCTAGAGGCATCTAGTAAAATGGCACCACACGGAGTGATGGCTGCTCTTGAAGAAGAAAACCACCCGTGAACATATTCAAAGTGTAACTTCACAGCCCTTTCCCTGGACAGTGAATCTGAATCTTTGGGGATGGGGCCCAGAAAATTAAGTGTTTATTCTCCAGGAAGTTCTTGCATCCATTCAAGGTTGAGGAGGTGGCTGAAAAGGACGCCAGCATGAATGGTCTCATTCTTCTTCAGTCACCTGCTTCTATGCCCCATCTATCCCTGAGCCCTGCTTTGGAGATGTGTACCCTTCAGGGTTAACTTTCCATCTTAATGCAATGAGGGACTGCTTTTCAGTGGAACTGGGTTCCACTTGGAAAACCACAACTTCCAGGAAATAAATCAGGCCAACTGGGAATAGTTTAGTCTCTTTACTTGAGGGGAGTGTTCCATCAGCTTCGATTCATCAGAGGGTCTGCCCTGTATAGTAATAATAATTGTGTGATGACAACCAGCATTTGTTTAAGGGGGAATGGATGATGGCATGGTATAGAGATCTGAAGTGTCGAGCAGCAATAAATCCTCTTTCTTTGTCTTGTGGACTAGGATAATACTAATCATTGTCTTCCTTCCTTCCTGTCATGCCTATGCTCAGGCAGAAAAGAAGCAGGTAGCAGCCTTATGGGGTGGTTTTATGGATGCCACAACGACTTTTAAGAAGCTCTCAAATCTTTCCTCTGCCAGTGTTCCTTTATGTTTTGGACACTGAAATTCTGTTACTTATCACTTAATCCTCAGTCACTCAAAATATGAATATTTTTCTACATAGGTAGTAATTTAAATTGTATCCATTAGTGAATTCTAGAAGGATCCCAAATATCTGTATTTCTATCTTAAACTAAACCTCCTGTCATGCTAATAATATATATATATTATTAGTGATCACAGTGAAAATGTATGTAGTTTTCTTGTTGCTGGGACAAATGCCCGGCACTCAGAATGAAGGAAGGAAAGGTTTATTTAGCTCACAGCTACTGGAGGTTTCAGTCACACTCAGCTGGCTCCAAGGCGGACTGGCACATGGCAGAGGGCAAGCAGTTCGTGGTGGTGGTAAAGAGTTGAAAGCAAAACGGAGGAGCAGCACCAACAATGGGTACAGAAAGGAGGTCTGTCTTTCTTAAATTGCATTCAGGCTAACTGCCCCAGGCTAGGGGAAGTACACACATCCATAATCCCAGCAGTACTAAGACACATAATCCCAGCCTTGGATCACCCATAATCTCAGTGGATCATGAGTTAATTACAAACTGTATAAATCCTCATCCCATGACTGCATGAGGCTTTGAGAGGACATCTAGACACAAATAATAACAATACTTCTCCTAATTGCAAATAGATTGTGTAGCAAATTCTCCTTCATTGATTCCCACTCTAAATGCTAAAGGTTTTAATCTAGGAAAATCCTTCATGGGCCCCTGAAGGTCATTCTGTTCAAATGGTATTCAGCTTTTTTCTGGGGGAGAAAAGGAACCCGCAGTTTCCTATCCCCTTTAAAAGGTTAAAAATCAGAGATAAGTGAAAGAAAGATCTATACACAGAATTTTATAGGAGATGGTATTATTTCCACAAAGAATCAAACTAGGATTTAATAAGATGAAAGGATTTGCTCAGGTTTTCTTGGCAGGAAGGGATGGATGTGGGGTTTGAGGAGGAAGAGCAGTAGGTCCCTGGAGCCCAGGAGTAGAAAGGGCTTAGAACAGAGACCAAAGACCCCAGTACACGTGTCTTTCTGGTCTCTGCACAAGGAGCACTGTTACTCCTGCACTTATGCTGTGGCTTCCTTCTCTTGCCTCTCCCAGAGCCACCCTTATCAATATTCTCTCTCTCTTTTTCACTTTTAGTTTTTCTGTCTGTACTAGAAATTCCCAATACAGAAGACAAGTGGAGAACATGTGATATATAATGAACAAAGACCCCCCCCCCCAAATCTCTGTATCATGTTCTACTGTTCCATTCACCCAATTCTGGGCTCCTTTCCTTAATGCAATATTCCCCACCTTCGGTGAAATGACTCCAAGAAGCTTTTCAGGCTCAGCTTGTATCACCCATTCTCCTATAGTCTTGTCCCAAAAAGGAAGAAAAAATAAAACATGTCCTTGAAGTTCCTTAAGATGGACCATTCATTAAACCTAGCATGAGAATTCATGGCATGGAACTGATTGTCAAGAACAGGAAGTGGTGTTTGGGGTGATATTCAGTTTGTAGTTGAAGGTCATGTACATGTAGCTGACCTATATTTTACAGAAACAAATGTGTGTGGAATGAGGATCAGGATGGTTAATGTGTGTGTGGAGGTGTGTGTGGGGGTTGGGGAAGCATGAATTCTCTAAGTGTTGCTCTGGACCAGAAGTGAAAGCCTCACCTGGAAATTTTCTGACCTACTGAATCAGATGTATTGAGCCACTCCATCAGATGTGAGGCCTAGTAACCTATTTTCATGAGCCATCCAGGGGATTACTGTGCATGCACAAGTTTGACGGCCACTGTGTGGTGAAAGGATTACATTATTAGTAATCATAAACCTTGTCTGTGGTGCCAGGCATCATGGGGCATCTGTGGTGCTGTGAGCAAATAGGGAAAGATCTCTGGGCTTTCAAAGAATAGAAGGGCTTAGAATGAATGCTTTCCAAACAGTCTTCCTCTCTGTGGAAACCTTTCCACCCCAAATATCCAAGGCCACAACAGGAAATATTCCTCACTGTGAAGATGGAATATAATTTCTTAGTGCACTACTTAGCCAAGGTTGAGATTAGTTCTGATTCTGCTACCAGAGCCTCTTAGAGAAAAAACAAAACAAAACAAAACAAAAAAACTGTTCTCACTAACATTTACTCAGAAATTACCTTCCCTCAAATTCTCTGACTTCCTCTTATTAGCCTACATGTGGTAAATTTAGCTTGTGTCAAAACCTTAATTCACAGTGTTTCTTCACTAAGTGCCTAATGCTGTGCCTGGAGGACTGTTGTAAACTGATCTAAGTCAATTTATTAATCTACATTAAGCTTTTTGGGGAAAATATTGGCGTCTCCAATAGTTGAAAGTTGGTGCTGGTGATAGATTTCTTTTGGTGTAGCCTTGACCACAGGTTTTAATGATGGCAAGGCTCAGAGCAAATTCTGCCACTGAATGACCATAGTTTAGTGAAGCGGTACAGAAGAAACCTGTAACACGTTCTATAAGCTTGGTAGAGCCCTAGCCCTGGGTCCCTTTGAATGTACCACCAGCTCCTGTGTGAATGGTCCGCTAGAGACAAAACAATGGGATTCAGGCCAGCTGAATTCTGATAAGGAGACTCAAGATAGCAGCTGGACCCAGGACAATTTCTAAATCAAGCCTCAGGCACAGTTCTTAATTGCGTAGTCCATGAAGCTTGCAGGATTCTTACACCACACTGATGTAGGACTGCGAATGCCTGCACAGTAGTTGGTTAATACTCACATCTCAGCCACCACTCATTTCATCATTTTAAAACCGTTTCTCACATCCATGATGCTAACAAAGGAAGAATCTGGAGTTGATCAGCTGTAAAGATGAAGTGCACAGAGAGCCTGATGTGGGGGAGAAGACTCCCTTAGAGTCTTCCAAATTCTATCTAATCATCCCTCGAATGAATGTCTGTAATTAGGAGAGCTGACCCCTCCTTCTCCAGCTAGAAGAAAATTATGAACAGTCACTGTCTATCAACAAGTATTGTAAATACTGTTTATTATAGGAGGTGCAATTAGAAAACAATGAAGAAAGTTAGTATCACTTATTTTGCAACATATGAAAAAGCTATGAAAAGCATTTTAGGTAGAAATTTTGCTTGAAGGTTGATAATTTCAAAGACTCAACCTAAAAACATCCCTTGAGAATATCTGAATACAAATGCTGTTCATATCTATGGGATCTATATTCACAGATTCAACCAACCACGGGTAGAGAACATTTTAAAGAAAAATGAAGTCTTCAACCAAATATGTAAATATTTTTCTTCTTGTCAATATTTTCTAAACAATATAGAATAATAATTGTTTATACAGCATTTATAGCATAGAACATATTGTAAATAATCCAGAGATAATTTAAAACATACAAGAAGACATGTGTGGTTTATAAGCAAAGAACTAAAGGTCTTGAGAATCTTTAGATTTTGGTATCTGTGAGGTCCTGGAAATAATCTCTCATGTAGACCGAGGGAGCAAAGCACACTTTATTTCCTTTGGTTTTCTGACCTCATATTTGCTGCTCTCCTTAAGTGCTTCATCCATCTCCTCATAGATTGCTGTGGCCTTCGGTCTTTACCTGGGCTGAGTTCTATTTCAATCGTTTCCCTGAGGTTGCTTCTTCTTTTGATTTGCCTCAGGTACTACTGGGGATTGCTGGACAACCCCAAATAGTTAAGTGTCCTTCATGGATCTGGAGTACCTCTTGTGGTAACTCCCTTCAGTGCTGTAAGTCCTATTAATGTCTTTTCCTTGCTTACTAGGTCATGGACTTCCTGAACTCCAGGGCTGGACTTCCTAATGGTGAGGACAGAGAAAGAGGACACGGTATCTCATGATCCACAGAGTATCCTTGAGAAGCTTCTTTGGGAGGGCAAGTGAGCTTAATCTACCACAGAATAATGTCTGCAGTGGACACCATAAATCATGTTGCAATTAGGAGCTAAATTTTCAGAGATAGTCTGTAAGTGCCTGTGAATGTCAAACTTAATTACCAACTTGATTGGTTTGGGGATTAGCCATTTAGGAGATTATTAAGCATACCACTTGGTGTGCCTGGATGGATCATGGGGGTGTGAACTCAGGGTATGTATCTGGTCCCTGACCTCTTCTTCTCTGGAGCTGTTTCTCCACTCTACTTTCTGACCACCATCAATTGAGCAGCTTTGTTCAGCCACTCTCTTTTGCTCTCCACCATGAGACTTCTGTGTTGGAAACAGCTGACTATGGACTGAGCTGTCTAAAACCAATAGCAAAAGTAGACACTTGCTCCTTTAAGTTGTATGTGGTGGTTATTTGGTCCCAGTGATGAAAACTTGGCTGCCATAAGTGGTTAGGGATAGAGAAGTGAAGGGAAGGGTGATAACCTATTGAAGACACTTTAGCATTAATTGCTTCTTGCCATAGGCTGTCAGAAATGCACAGTACAGTTGTCCAAACCATCCTGCTTATCTACACAGATAAATCTCTTTCCATCACCCCTTCTCCTGTCCTTCTCCTCAACTGAGTAATGATTTCTTTTTGACTAAGTTCATTGTCTTTTTCCAGTATCTATTGTACCCTTCAGATTCCATTTTTCTCATTCAGGTTCTCACACTAAGGAGACAATACAATGTTTGCCTGTGATGGTCTGATTTATTTCACGTGTACTTTTTCTCTTAATTTCTTATACATTCCTTTCATTTTTCTTTCTTCTTCCAATTTTATGTGCATATATCTGGTAATATGAATAACTGGTTGGAAGATGATGTTATACATTACCACAAATACTGTGAAATTCATATTACTTTGTTAAATGAAATTGTGTATCACTTGTAACTTTTTCTGTTTTAATTACAATTTGTACTTTCTTAAAAAAATAAAGACACTTTAGAGAGGGGGCCTATGAGGCAGGACACTAAGTCTTCTAGCAGGGAGAAACAATGGGAGAGAACACAGACCACTTGTTTCATTCAGTGTGGGACAATGAGGTTCCAATTAACCTCAGTGAGAGAGCTGGGAACCACCAAGTCTGCACAAGGGTGCAGAGGGATGGGGGAGGAATCACAGCAGCAGCTACCCCAGTTAAAATAGAAATGATATCATCTGGGATCACTCAACCAATTAGCATACAATTGAGTGCAATAAGAAATCAGAGAGAGGGAGAAAGAGAATGAGAGCATGCGCACATGTGCATACCGAGAATAAGGGGAAGCAGAAGACCGAAACTGCTGGATTTCAGTATGGGCTGAGTCTTTCTCATTTACCAAGAAGAACTGCACCCCAAAAGAAAGAACAGTGTCCTTGCCATTTTCAGTCCAGCACATTATCAATTGTAGATTTTGATATCTTACTTAGCTCTGTGCTCCTCTGGTTTTAGGAAGAGTGTACATTATTTACATGAAAACAAATATGAGCATTAGGAGACATTTTTCCCCTGCGTGCAATTCCTGTTAAAGAATTTACATTCTTCTAATTTGCTGCTTTACTGCACCACTTGGTATCCGCCTGAGATGCGCACAATGTCCTCACAGTTAGGAAGGTGCTGAGGAAATTTACCCTTTTTGCAATGAATCACTTGCTCTCCTCTTCGAAGCACCAAACTCTTTCTCATTTGGAATTCTCCTTTCCAAGCATCTGTTTTATTTGCAGGTGTCAGCTGATCGCAAATCCCAATGCAGGCACGGGAAGACATTTGATATTAGCATTTAATTCTGAGTGTACTGTTGTAATATCTCTGAAAATAGCCTTTCAATAACAAATGCAGAAACATGTGTTTTATTTGCATTGCAATTGACAAATTCTCCTTCAGAATGGGCTTTCGGAATGTATTTTTGCAACACACAAACATGAATACCATATGGTGAAGCTGCTTCCTGCAGAGTGTTAGGATAAACACCATGAATAGCATTAATGTAAACCACATGTATTAGTGGTTGCCCCTCCTACTAACCCAGGAGATGCACAGACTGAAACTGAACCCAAAGTGTCTTAGACTATGAAACACTGAATTATTGCGATGTCCGGAAACTTGGGTGTTTTCTTCCTCTGAGAAAGGGGAGACAAATGTAGGCTATATTGTTTTAAGTATATCAGAATATTCTTGCCTACTATATTTAGATCTTTAGGATTAAGAATGTCCTAAGAGAGCAGAATTCAAGTTAGCTCTCCACATGATTGTGAGCTTCTGCCAAAGAAACCCACAATTTGATTTGCCAGAAAATACTTCGAAGGCCTTTGAAACCCAGAGGGACCATATTGTTACAGAGATGGCCACTATTTTGTTTGTCTTCTATAAAAATGTATATTCCTTGAAAGCAAAGACCAGAATAATTTTTGATCCCTCTCTACTGAGTCTCTTGGATGTAGTATGTGATCCTTCAATAAGGAATTGTTGCATAGATAGTTCAGTCATTGCCATCTTCTTTCTGTTGCTGAAACCCATCTGAAGGACTAGGGAATACAGTTACTGACTGTGTTGCTATGTTTGAAGTAATCTCAGTTTCTTTTCTTCTACACTTCAGAGCTATGCAGTGGTAGGGATGTATAACTTATGTGTTTCTTTTTTTCTATTTCCAAGGTATTTGTGATTTTTTTTTCTTTGAAACTAGCTTTCTTGTTCCCCAAAGAGAGATCTTTCACCTGATGTAACTTCATTTACATGTTTTCTTTTGACCTTTGTTACAATGGAGAAAGCCATATATGAACTTCGAACCTTTGGTCTTTAATGGATCCCAGCTGTAATGGGTGGCCCTTATGTGTCTCAGCTACTAACTCCATCATTTGTTCCTTTTTTATGTATTTAGTACAGGGTCTACAGGATCTCACTACACAGATTGGACTTATAGGGATGCTTCCTGTTTTTCAACTTCCAAAGTGCTGGGATTACAGGTGCATACCATCACACCCAGTTTGATTTGCCAGCTCAGGGTGTCCTGGGGGGGGTAGGGCCAGCACGGCAGGCTGGGGATCGAACCCCCAGCCCATGTGTTTGCCTAGGCAGGCACTTTAATCTGCCTGTCCGGCTGGCCCTCTATCATTTGTTTCTGACATTGTACTTCCTTGGATTTAGATTATTTTTTGTTCAATAAAGAACTCTTTGTAGCAACCTCTGTCCTCAGTTTTGCTGGATGGAGGCAATGGTAGGTTAGCTGTCTTCCATTGTGGAATCTGATCTGTGGACTGTGCCTGACTTTCTGTTAGAAACAGAGAAGTCCAAATTCTACCCTAGACCTAGTCCAAGCACACCCTACATATTCAAGTATGAGTTGGGATGCAATTGCTCTTGGTGACTAACTGAAAGAAAGTGGGAGCATCCTGGGATTGTTTTCTATGTGTCACAATAGGTCCCAGCCCTGTGTGTCTAAGGCTCCAGTTGTAGTTCTACTTAGGGGGATGAGTTTCTCTCCAACACCAGAGTTGTTCAAAATTTCCTGACCGTTCCCTAAAAGTGGGGCTTATATTCATGTTTTGATGAGTGTGCCCTCTACATGAGCTCATATGAGGTTGAGCTGCCATACACTGCTGGTGCAACAATTGTGGGGTGAAGTCCTGACTGGTTGTCTGTTGGATGTATGAGATAGGGAACTGTATTAGTCAGTTCTCTAGAGAAAAAGAACCAGTAGGGTATATATCAGTGTATCAAAGGATAAATAGATGTAGGTATATAGCTGGGAATTTTTTTATGAGATTGGTCTCCTGTGATTATGGAAACTGAGAAATCCCAAGATAGGCCACCTGTAGAATCAGGAAGGCCAGCAGTGTAATTCAATCTGAGTCCTAAGACCTGAGAACAGGTCAGGAGTGAGATATTATGAGGAGTCATGGTTAGTATGACTCTTCAAGCTGGAAGGTATAACAATCAGGAGCTCTGATCTAAGAACTGGAGAAAATGGGTACACAGCTCTGGAAGAGAAAGAAGTTCTCTCTTTTTCCACCCTTTTGTTTTATTCAGTTCCTCAGTAGAAGGTCTTTTTTTCCTGTCTACTGATTCAAATGTTAAACTCTTTTGAAAACATCCAGAAATAATATTTTGCCAACTCTGGATATTTGGCCAAACTGGTACATAAAATAAACAGCAATGGGCAAATTGCTTAATTTCTTAGATAACAGATACATTAAAAGATAGATAGTATTTATGGAGTGATTATAATGAACCAAATACTACATTAAATGCCTTACTTGAATTCACACTTATTATCCAGAATTACACACTAGATCCATTTTTGTGACCCTTATGTTGAAGACTGAGACGTGGGACTTAAGAGACATGTATGACTTTGAGCAAAGTCACACAGCTGGGGAACGGATGAGATGTAATTCAAACCCTGATCTGCTTGATCTGTCTGCTCTCAGACTTGGATCCCAGAGGGCTTTGCATCACAGCTCTTGAATGATGGCTCCTGAGTTCTTGTGACAATGAATTAAAGTAATACATGTAATGTTGATAGATGGCTAAACCCTGTGTAAATGCTACTTAATGTATTTTGGAATATAGACAATTGGCCAGGACTTTTGTGCACGACAGTCTTGTATATATGGTCTAGAATGGTGTTGTCTGCAGACTTCTGACTGCCCTATGGAAAGTACAGCAGGACAAGGCTGCAGGAAGTTTGAGGAGCAAAAGGGAGAATTACCGTGTTTCATAGGCTGCACACAAACCAGAGAGCTGGCTCTTTACACAATTATGGTTGCTCTGTGCTCCTTTTAAGTGGAAGGAGAACCAATGCAAGCAATCACATAGATTCAATTCTCTTTAACTAAAAGAATCTCAAAATTCTCACTGTACATCTTATTCTATGCCCTGTTATCATCTCCAGAGGCTGGACAGGACAGAAAATCAGTTCCCTTCTCACACCTAGGGAAGCTCAAGTAGAAAGAGTTGAAACCATTTGCCTAAGGTCATAGATTCAGCATTATTAAGAGCAAAGACTGAACTTAAACATTTCTTTACTTCAAATTCAGAGTTTTATGTTATCAATGCTTTTGCTTAAAAGACTGGTGTTTCAGTTCTTTTATGCTAAGTTCTCTTTCAGCATTTTTTGCCTGATGTATGGCCCAAATTATGCTTCACTGGGTCTTGCTCAAAACTCATTTCTTTGGTGAACCATCCTCTAATCTCATATGACCACAGGCTCTCCTTAGACCAAAGCTTGCGGACATGGTCTTTGAAAAATGACATCATAATCCTAAAAAGAAATGAAGGAAATTGAAACCAATCTTTGCGACGTACTATTTTTATTTGGTTGCTTGTGTTACTTAGATAGAGAGGGCACTGGATAGGAACTATATCTTTTCCATGTTTTATACCATGCCTAATAAGTTCCCAGAATATAATAAATGTTTCACAGGCCAATGAAAAATTCCAAAGCACATAACCTACAGGGAAGGTTATAAAATTACTCATGGCTGACAATGATGAGAGGATCAGAGTTTCACTCTATAGGGTGAAGACATTGTGACACTCAGAGAAGTTATTCTTGGAAAAACCAGCTTTACAGAGTATTTTACAAGACCCATTCCCACAATGAATGTCAATAAGGCATTTACATGTGTATACAATAACAATATGCTTATCTATGTTACTTCTTAATAAAATTAATAGTTTGTATTAGTTATTTATCATGTTACACCAATTTTAATGTGGCTCTTAAAAGAAGATCCTTAAGATGGTGTATTGGTTGCTGAGTGAGATAATGCATATTTAGGAGATTTTGTGTATATTGAATAATGTATGTTTAAATTATTATTTACATAATAGTATCATGCCCTACATTAATAGGCTTCATGACTTTCTTGGAAAATCAAAGAACAAAGACATTGAAGAAATAAAATCTGAAATCAGACTTTGTAGTATATGACAGTTACATGGGCTATTGGAAAAAAAGTTACGTGGAACAAGAGACAGAAGAAAAAGTTATTTAGGATAAGAGGGAGGAGAAAGTACATTAGTAACGTGCACAGAAGTTGGCACCAACCATTTTTGTACATTTGTTTCTTTAATTTATTGGTTGCAATGTACTGATATCAATGTTCATTGCCACTGAAACCATTTACTAATGTGGCTATTTGTTACTAAAAGGCTTTGTTTTTATGTTTCCAATATCAGTACAAGCATACCCATAAGAAAAGATGGATACCAAGATGTCTGGGTGTCAGTGGAGGAGAGGGACACAGAGACAGTGTAAAGCAGAGGGATGGTGTGAGGGTCTCAAGTCTGGGTCCTCAGTCAAGGTAAGCAAGAGCTAGGTGAGAGCAGTGTGACCTGGAGTAGGATGTGTCCTTGGATAATAGCAGGGCTGGAAAATAGAAGGGGATTTTTTAATTATCAGAGAAGATTGCTGAATGGAATGTCAGAAGGAATACGTTATGTTAAAAGGCTATGAAGATAGAGAAATGCTATGTGCCTGTGTTACTCTTCTCTTGTTGCTGAGATGTAATACCTGACATCCAAAGTTAAAGAAAGAAAGCTTTATTTAGCTATCAGTTTGTGGAGCTTTCAATCGACGCTCAGCTAGCTGTGTGGCAGGGTGACAGGGTGACAAGGTGGCAGAAGGTAGCAAAAACAAGAACAGAAGGGGAAGCCAGTCTTTATCCCCTTTATCCTGTATGGAGGTACCCACCCTCAGATGGGTATAGCACTCATGCCATCTCCCTGCCCTCCTCTTCCACAGGCTCAGGATGTCTACAAAGCAAGGACCCTGGCCCCCTGCTGAGTCACTTAGTTAAACATACAAACTTTTCAGGTTGACACAATGAATCAACCATTACAACATCCTAGAGTGTAGGTGTAGGTCCTCTATACCTCAGGATGCAGAACTGCTGAGTTGCTCAGTTAGGTTTCTACATTTCTCATGTTGACACAATGAATCAACCATAGCACTAGAATTCACCTATTCATCGCCTACTCATCTTTCATTCAAGTCAGATACTTACTTCCTATCACATGCATGCCAAAGACTATATCTATGATGGCGAATCTGCCACAGCTCTTGAGATCAAGAAACTCAGTCTTTTGTGAGAGACTGTTGAAATGATAGGTGCAAAGCGTAGTTGCTATGATGGTAGTGATGTATTTGAGCATCGCTGCGAGTCAAGTACACACATCGCTGGCATTTACATGCATCGGAGCTGTTCCGGTTAGCTTTCTGTTTCTGTGACAAGATACTTCAGTTAATCAATTTAAAAGAAAGAAAGGTTTACTTTAGGTCACAAGCTTAGAGGTTTCAGTTTATGACTTCTTGGGCCTGTGGTGGCACGGTATATCACAGCATGAATGCATAGTGGAAGAGGCCTGTTCTCTTCATGGTGGCTGGGGAATAGAGAGACACAGAGAAAAGAGCTGGGTATGTCAGCAACCGCTTCAAAGATTTCATGCCTGCATCCAACGACTCAACTTCCTTTTACTGAGTTGCAGCTCTCCAAGTTTCCACCATTTTTCCAATAGCATCACAGGCAGGTGACTGAGCTACTTAACACTACTAAAAGCAGGCATGAGGGAGCTCAATGTTTCTTAATGCCTCGGCAGTGATTCATATTAGATCAGACTCATAGTGATCCATGATCCACCTGTTTACAACCTCTGAAGAGCTCGGATTACAGTCCACCACACCCAGTCTGAACATGTAACAACATTCACAACTAAAATGTATAGTTTTATTCATGTTTAATAAGTAAGAAAAGCTACAAGATGTTCTGAAATACAGAAAATGAATATCTAATCCCACCTAAGAGCATTACTTTAGGTCCCTAGAAAGTGAATATCTTACCTGACAGTGGAGGAGAGAGAGAAGTGCGAAACAGGAGCAGGAGTAAAGAGGGCAGCGCAGAGGCAGCACCTCGTAGTGGCAGAAGATGCAGCTGCCTTTCACCTCTACACTCGTCCCTACTCAGCGGGGTTACATGTGCATGAACTAACGCCTGACAACAGAAACACTGCCAACCTGTGAAGAAACACTGAGCTCCCTCATGACTGCCTTTAGTATTTTTTTGTTGTAGATACTGCTCTTGATCATCAATGTATGTAGTGTGTCCCCCTATCTAGTCACATAAATTAATTGCCTTTATCCCCAGAGACATAGTCATGGGATCTCTTTGGCCAGTCCTACTTGAGCAGAGATGAGCTAGGCGGAGGCACATGGATGCTGGTTTGCGTTCTCCACTCTCTTGTTTCTTCTTCAAGATGGGGAACACAGGCTCTGCCTAGTGTGGCTGTCAGGGGAGTGCAGCCTGTCAGCTGGGCCTGAAGACTGCTGTGCTAAGCATCTCCTTCATGTCTGTGTGATGCTCTGGAGCACCATGCTGACCCAGAGCAAAAATTTTTTTTTAAATAAACTGGATTTATTCCTTACAACACATGCCACACAAAATTCTAATTAGATCAGAAATGTAAAGTTACAAGTACCAAAAGAAACTATGGCTGCCTTTTTCTTTCTTTTTTTAAAATAATTTTCATTCATTTTAATGAGAAAAAAGGTAAAGTAGTGATGGAACAGTTTCAAAACAGACTAGTAGGACATTTACAGTAATTAATGCACTGCATATTGTTGTCTTTGCAATAGTTATTCAGATGACAAGATGTAGACATGATACCTTGTCTAAACAATATTAGTATAAACTTTTATTCTCAGTGAACTAAGAGAAGGTAGCTCTATATCTATCATAATTCTTGTGTATATATATACATATATATATGTATATATATATATATATATATATATATATATATATATATATATATTTCCTTCCCCCTTTTTTCCACAACAAAACTGTCATTTATTTACACTTTTATGAAGTTAGTAACTCATGACAGGTTGCTTAGCAACAGATAGCTAACCTTAACCAGACTAGACTGGTTTCAAGTATGAAAAGATCCTGCCATGAGCCCTGGCAGCCTAGCAGTGGTTCTAGAGGAAGAGAATTAGAAAGGAAAACAGATTGTTTCTGTAGCTGATGGTATAATTGCCTTTTGATGCTAACGTTTCTGGAAGAACGTTGAATGCCCAGGGACTTTCAAATCCTGCTGCTCATAATCTTCAGTGCTCTTCTGATCACTTTAGAACTTGGATTGCCAGGTAGAAATCAGTTTACTGATAAGAAGATATGATTGTTATCTGCCCACCTCAGGAACCTAGATACACTGGAACACGTGTCCCCAGGAGCATGTGTATCCATCTGATACTACTCCCGAGTAGGGCTCCATTCTGGTGTCAAATGCTGACAACGTGAGGACTGACTTTCTAACGGAAACCCTTGCTAAACAGGGCAAGGCTGTGCTGTTAATAGGTGAAGGAGAAGAGCCAAAACAGTCATTATCAAAGAATGCATGTGGAAGTAAGATCCTGCAAGTCACATGATCAAAAGCCTGAACTTTTCTTCTGCAAACTCCCCTCTGATGTTTCAGGTACTGGCTTGATGGTACCGCTCACTGAAGCCAAGTTTGTGATACACCATGGAAGGCTCACAGCATAACTTTATTCATGTGATGTGTTCACTAATCTCAGCTGAATTTCCATAGCCAGAAAACATTCCTGACATTTCTCCCATTACTTCTGTTATTGTATTTCCTAGGAAAAGGGTCTACAGGGTGTTCAGGGTCTCACTACTCGATCAGACTTGTAGTGATCCTCCTGTTTACAACAGACTCTCTCATTTCTTGGATTGTGATATACCATTATAAATTGTGGAGAAACAGAAAGTGTACAGAAGGTTCAAAGTACAAAGTCTCAGTACTGTTTAGAATACAAGCCTATGAACGTGGAAAATACTGAAGTGAAGGTAATACCATTTATTTGCCTACCTGGACTTGATTTTTATCTATTGAGCTTTGAAGCTAGAGATTTTGGAATCATTTTCCACAGATATTTCTTGAATCCAAGTCTGTCTGTCCATCTACCATCTCTCATAATCTATGTCTGTCTGTCAATCTGTGTCTATGTATCTATGTATCTATCTATGTATCTATTTATGTATCTATCTATGTATCTATCTACATATGTATGTATGTATGTGTGTATGTATGTATGTATGTATGTATCTATCTATCTATCTATCTATCTATCTATCTATCTATCTATCTATCTATCACCTGTCCTATATCTGTGTATCTACTATCTATGTCTTACATATTGTTTTCTATGTGCTCCTTACCACTTGTATGTAATCCACTCCTCTATGATTTCACTTCAGGGTGTAGCTATGAAAGAATCTTGACCTTTCCCTATTCAATTTGAATTCTTTTCCAATGTAGCTTTCACACCTCTTCACTTCTCCATTTCCTACACTGTCACTTTCATTTTGCCCCCTGACTTCCAATGTGGGCTCTAGAGTAGCTCTCATGAGCAACTGTAATAAAGTATGCAACCTTAGACTCTTCGCAGGTAAGATATTTAAGCCTAACATATCAAACCTAACATAGCATAACATCATATTGGAGTGACAGAAAAACCTTTCAAATTGGCATTTCTTTTGTTAGTTTATATGGCTTTTTTTTTCCTATTGTCCCAAAATTGTGAAATAGTTGTTGTAAACAGGTAGGAATTCTAAATGTCAGTTTTATACTTTTCTGCTGGATGGTTAAGACCAAGATAAAGCAAGACCTATATAACAAGAAATGTAACTTTTATATCTGAGAAGGTCAGTCAAATCCCTTCAGGATTTACCAACACCCTGTACCTCAGTTTGTAGATCCTTTGTCAGTGCCAGCCCTGTGGATGAGTCATGGCCATTGCTTGACCAGTTTGCTCTCTGTGAAAGACTAAGGGAATGTCTCCTCTCTAGATGACTCTTCATAGGTGCATTATACATCATTGATCACTTTCCTCTGTGGCCCTATAATCTCCTTGATGAGAAAGTAAAGCCATATTAATATACTGAGTTGTAAAAGGATCAAGTCAACAACTTCTAACATTGCCAGTCCTACAAACAACCCACTCCTATTATGGACTACTGGACTATATTGGATTATTTTGCTGAATTCACGTACCTACTGTATTTAAATGGCAATGGAATAACATTTTTGACAAAGCTAAACAAAAAAGGGGAATATAAATGAAGGACCATTTTGTATCTGTATGTAGAAAATAGGATAAATATACTGCTACTTTCTCTTAATTCAATGAGAAGGAAGATTTGTATTAATAGTGGTTGGACAGGATATCACGTCTGCATCTTGTACTTTGAATAACTACTACGAAGAGAACAATATACAATGATTAATTATTGTAACTGTCCTACTAACCTGTTTTGAAACTGTCTCATTGCTATTTGTTTCTCAATAGAATTAATAAAAAAAACAAAACTAAATAACAGTTTGACATTCAAGCATTTGCAGACCTGTCATATTTTTATTATGGCATAAACATATTATTCAAAAGATTTACTTCATAAATTACAAATAGAAGGGAATTATTTAGAGGAGTTAAAAACAAAACTGCATGGGAAATACTTTGAAGAATCAACAATCTGGGTGTCATCTTTCGGAAAAATTTTTGCACATCAAAAGAAATCACCAAAGTCTGGGCATAGTGGTGCACGTGTGTCATCCCAGCACTAGGGAGGCTGAAAACAGGAGAATCACTATGAGTCCGTCTACATAGTGAGATCCTGTAGACCTTGTACTAAATACATTAAAAAAAAGAAAAAAAAAGATTATTCTTTCAGTAATCAATAATATAATTGCTAAATGATTTAGGTTGCTCTCAGGAAAATAATAATGATGACAATAACAACAAAACACTTAAACATAATACTAAGCTATTGTTGTAGGCAGCTGAAATAGGTAGAAATATTACAGGCAGTCAGACAGGGCCAGGCCCTCAAGGAGACAATATGGAAGACAAGGTGACTTTGCAATTTTGCAAGAGACTCACACTCCCCACTGTAGGCCAGACCTCAAGACAAAAGAGTAAACAAAGGTAGTCAGATACTTCCCTAGGGATGGGCACCGGGGATTGATATTCAAAATAGGTATCAATCACCTTGAAAGAGCCTGAATGAGTCACTAACCCAACTCCCAACAGGCAGAGGCTCTGACCTGTATTCATACCTGCTTGCTAAATTACTCTTCCCCATTTGATTGATTTACTCAATTTTGCCTGAGCAATGGTGCTTATAATCTCATTGACTGACCCATAGTTTTGTCCCACTTCATGCCTACCTGAGTTCCCAGGTTCTCCACCACCTTAGCCCTGCCTCATCACATAGTTTGCCTCTTTAAAAGTCACTGAAAGAGACAGATTCCTGGGAACCACCCACCCAGGGCCCCCCTTCTGCCCCTCAGACAGAATTTTTCTTTCAATAAATATATTCTGGGTATAAAAAAAAGTATTATATGGGTAAAACTTTGTATCACATATTCAGTGCTGTGTTTCCTTCAATAGCTTGACAATTGTTCATTTGTTTGTTGGTATGATACACTTTACAATTTTAGTAGTGTCACTAATTAAAACAACCTTAATTTTCAGGTAAGATGACATTTGTACATTAATTAGAAATAAGCTCTTTAAAAATTATATTGTGGGTTAAATCTGTAGATCCTTCTGGAACCATTCCTCTTTATAAAGGGAATGTGTCCACTACACTGCTACACCACACAGTTTGCTTAATTAAAATATGAATTAGCACACTTCACTGAACCTAGCATTTCAATGCTAGATACTTTTGGAACTGGGTCCCAACCTGCAAATTTGGGCTAGTTTTTGCTTAGAATCTGCAGTCAGTTTTGTTTCTGGAAGTAATTGACAGCAAAGAGAAAGACAGGTTAACATGAATTCAGGTGCAAATACATCATCAGTAGACTGGAAAAAATGAAATGACCTGAAACAAGGACAAAGTTTCTGAAGAGTTTCTGTTTGTGTAATTTTCCCCCCCTTTGGTACCAAGGGTCAACTCAGGAACTTGTACTTGTCAGGCAGGCACTTATGTGGCTAGCCATCTCCCTGGCTGTATGTGATTTATAAAGACTTCATTTCACTGGAAAGCATGGGAATAGAATATTGTGGGGGGACAAAGAAAGTAGGCGCTTATAAGGCTTTTTCTGAGGAAGTGTTTCTTTCCTGCTAAACAAAAGAACAATAGTCACAGATTAGTAGTTCAGTGAGGTTTTTATTTGTTTGTACTAGCACCTATATCATGATTAAACATTATGCTACGCTTTTTGGAAAATGCTGGAAGTGAATGCTAAGATAATCTAAAACGGAAAAATAAATGTTCCAGGTCATAGTTATCATGACCAAAAGAATAGCCTCTGTCCTGATTCTGTCTACGGTTCCTCCTTCCAGTTTCTGAACATAGAGTTTCTTCTGGAGGCTGAACTTGCCTGCTAGAGTACTTCTTCTTTATGTAAGCAGTTGAGGCTTTAATCCCCAGCACCTCTTAAAATGGAAGGAAAGGATAAAAAGAACTCTTTATTTTTTTCTCATCCCTCATTCTGCTTCCTTTTTCCTCCTTTCCTCTTTCTCCTAATGAAGCTCTGCCTGATTTCCAGTTCTTGGGCAGAGGGAGGGATAGGATGAGATGTTTTAAATTTCCCTGGCAGAAAGAAGCACAGTTTCTAATCATCCTTCCCCAACCCTTTACTAGCAGCTTGTTGAGGCTTATTTTAATATTTTCACAACCATTATCATGCAGGTCCTATCACCTGATGTTTCAATAAGCAGTGCTCTGATCAAAGAGGTATAAACAAATGGGAATAAGACCTACCCTCACAAAACAATTTAACACTAGTCTCTTTCGTGTAATGCGTATCTTACTGCTCTATACAAAGGTCTAAATTACATAGTAAGACAATTATAGATTAAATATCGTGCCTTTGAGATAATACATGCAAAATAAAGTGGAGTAAAGAGCGATTCACTCGAGAGCAGAACTATGCCATTACCAGAAAAATTAAATTCTAAGTCTTGGATTTAGGTTTCCCTTGTGGGGTTCATCCTGAGTGCATTTGTTTCCCTCTGAAGTCTCTTTCTCATTTCTGCTCAGTGCCCCATGTGAAATCAGCATCTCCAGGTAGTTTGTTAGCAGGGGCATTGGTGCTCTAAGCAAGAAGTCAAAGTCAAGAGTCGAAATTGGATTGTCAATCATGGAACTGCTTGGTGGTCTCTCCGAGTCACCTTCTCTATTTTTTTTCCAGTAGATCATGTAGTCTATAACATCTGTTTGGATTTGGAATATAATCAAAGATTTATGGTAGCTGCTTTTCCACCAATGTGTGCGTGTGTGGATACGTGCCATGAACAATTTATTATTATAGATGCACATATTTCATTACTTCTGGTGTATACATTTACATTTCAGAGTGTCTTCTATTTATGCACACAATATTCTGCAACCAAATACATTTGTACCTGATTGTGTTATCCAGGACAGAAACACTACTTCCAGAACATGGGCAACCTGTTGCCATTAAACGGGATTGACAGAAGTTCACACAATTACTGGGTGAACTCGTAAGATGATATAGTACCTCGTGCAATCTCATTTTATTTTCACATTTGCTTTCCTGCATATACTTAAGCATGACCTATTGATTAGTATATTGACTACTTTAGAAAATGCCCCGTGTGCAGCTGAAAAGAATGTGTATTCAGCTGTGGTTGGGTGGAACATTCTGTATACATCTACCAGGTCCACTTGTTCCAAGCTCTGCTACTATCTTGCTAAGTTTTTGTCTAGTTGCCCTATATTTTTTAGATAAGTGAGTGTTAAGGTCTCCTGTTAAGATTGTGGTCTTGGATATTACATTTTTCATGTCCATTACGATTTGCCTTACATAGTTGGGTGCTCCTGTGTTTGGTGCATAGATATTTATGAGTGTTACCACCTTCTCTTGAATTTTTTTCCCTATCCAATATATAGTGGCCTTCTTTGTTTTGTTTTATCCTTCTTGGTTTGAAGGTGAGACTGTCTGAGAACAGAATTGCTATTCCTGCTTTTTTCTGAGGTGCTGGGCATGGAGTATTGTTTTGTATCCTTTGACTTTAAGCCTATGAATGTCCTTTTGAGTTAAGTGTGTCTTGTATACAGCGTATTGTTGGATTTTGTTTCCTAATCCACTGTGTCAGTCTATTTCTCTTAATTGGTGAATTGAGTCTATTTACATTGATGCTTATAAATTGAAATGTGTTGACTTATGACTGTCATGTTATTTATTTGCTGTTGTTTATTCCTTTTTGTCTTGTGTTTAATTGTTTGCCCTATTTAGTGGGTTCCTCCCATTCTCATTCATGGAGTTCTGGTCATTGTGGTCTCTTTCTAGAACATCTTTCGGCAGCCTGTGTAGGGATAGCTTTGTCATTATGAAATTCTTTAGTTGCTCTTTGTCATGAAAGTATTTCACTTTTACATCAAACTTGAAAGAGAGTTTTGTAGGGTATAGTAGTCTGGCCTGGAATTTGTTTTCATAGAGGACTTAAAGAACTCTGCTCCACGCTCTTCTTGCCTTCATGGTTTGTGAAGAGAAGTCAGTTGTAATTCTGATGGTTTTTCCTTTGAATGTGATCTGCTTCTTTTCTCTATCAGCTTTCAGTGTATTATTTTTGAGTTGGATTTCTAGGATCTTGACTATTATATGTCTCAGTGTGTTTTTAGTTGGGTTGAAGTTATTTGGCATTCTATATGCTTTGGTTACTGAATGTTAAATTGTTTTCTCATTTTGGAAAGTTTTCTGCTATTACTTCTGCTTATACTCTTTTTTATGAATTGTGTTGACTCCTTCTTTCTCATTGATGCCTATTAATCTCACATTGTTCATCTTGGCATCATCTTGCAGGTGATGGAATATATTTTCCTGCATCCTCATTGTTTTTAAGAAATCTTTTCTCACCTTTTCACTAGCTGCACCAGCATCTTTGAGATTTGAAACTGTCTTTGCTTTTTTAGACTCGTGATTGAGATTTTAAGTTCTTCTATATCTCTTTGACTCTGCTTCATGGATCCTATTTCTTTCCTGTATTGCTCATTCAAGGAATCTGTCATATTTCTAATCTCCTGTATCTTTTTTTTTTTTTTTAAACCCCTGTCTTTTTTAGAGGCAGCTATTAATTCTTTTACTGCAGAGTGTTTTCCAAATTGGGTTTTCTCCATATATTTCCAGAATTGATTCTCTACTTTATTATTTTTTTAAATTTTTATTTGACTAAATTCTGACTCATGCATAAGCATGACAGTCTTCCCTGTTTATTAGAGTTTGGCAATTAAAAACACAAAACAAAACAAAAACCAAGCAGCCTTGTACAGACAGTGAAAATGCCAGGACGAGGGTCGGCTACAGTTCACTGTAGGATAAATATATATATATTTTTAAAAGCCTCTCTCCTGTTGGCCTTACAACTCTCAGTTGTGGTAATTAAACACAAGTTTCCAAAATCATTTCTTTACTTCTCCAAGATCTTCAATGCTGTCATCATCTACCTCTGTCCATTTTTCCTGAATGACCTCGATGATGTCATCTGTAAAGTCCCCCTGAATGATAATTTCATCCTCCTTTGTTACTGAGGCACCGCAGGAGAATTTTTGAGCAAAAAATCTTCGTGCTTCTTTAAGATCAATTTCAAAAGTTGCAAGGCTACACACTCTTGTCACATATTTCTTCTTTGCTCTTTGAATTTTGGCTATAGTGACCTTTTGTGGCACGGTCTTCTTTCTCTGTTTTATTTGACCCCTTCCACCTCTCTTTTGTTTTTTCTTTTCTTCTTCTTCCCCTACTGATCCTTGACCTTCACTAATTCCAGCTTCTTGTTTGGGTGAATTTTCTACAGTGAGTTTTGCAAATTCATTTGGAAAATTCTTCTCTAACCACTGTCTACATTTAGTAACATCAGGCATATATTCACAGTACTCTGTTGGTAATGAACAGACTCCACAGTAAAGGACTCGAAGTGGGTAATCAGCATCTAACTTGGCACTGTTCTTCGGATCACCTTTGAAATCACTCCCACTGGATTCAGAAATGTCAGCAGCCATTTCACAAACCCCGGCGGTCACATAGTCCTCGCCGCCTCTGGTCCCGCCTTTCCCGCCCGCTAAGGCAACACATGCAACTCTTCTTCGCCAGCTAGGGCCGCTCCAGAACCCATTTACCCAGCATGTTCTCTTTAGACTCAATTCTCTACTTTAGATGCTATGGTTTCAAAGATTATTTTTTTATTTCAGAAATTGTTTCTCCTCTTTACCTTTCTGTTGTTGTTTCTTTGCTTGTGATGCCATTAATTCATATGTTTCCTTTGCAATAGTGTTCTCTGCACTTGTTCTGGGTGGGCATTGGGTTTCCCTCATATGTTTCTGGATTTGATTCATTAGTTCAGGTGCTATGTATTCAAAAATTTCTTTTTTTATTTCGGGTGTTAATTGTGGTCTGAGTTCCTCTATACCTTTCTGCTGTTGTTTCTGTACTTCCAACTCTGTTAATGCATTCATTTCAGCTGAGTTTGTGTCCTCTGCACTTGTCATTGGTGGGCTGGAGGCCTGAGATTGCATTTAGCTCTTTGTCTTTTTCATTGTGTATAGCACTGACCTCTGACCCTTGATGTAGAGCTTTGGTGCAGTTACAACCTTAGAGATTAATGAGATTCAAGTGCCAATCTATTAAGTTTGAGGTTATCCAGTTATACCCGGCCTAGATCTAGCTATTGTGTTCAGCTCCTTTTTGCTGTAGCTCTTCTAGCACAGCTGTGAGCCTGTGGTTCCCCTCTATTGTGCACCTGGCCCAGGGAGCACCTTGGTGCTTCATAGCTCTCCCACACATTCACTGGGCTGTGCTGGGCTGGATCAGGGGCTGAAAGAGTCACAAAACTTCTCACTCCCTTGGTCAGCTTGTGGGCTCCGGATGGTGTGGCACATGGAGAAGCGGAAAGTTCTCCCACACACTCACAGGGCTGGTCTCGGATGGATCAGGAGCAGAAAAAGTCACAATAGTTCTCACTAGCTCAGCAGGCTTGAGGGCAGGGGATCCAGGGAGTTGCAGGGCAGACCAGGCTGGGGTGGATCTCATTCAGGGGTCTTGGGGGCGGGGTCTCTGGATGGCACAGTGCGCCGTTCAGGGAAGCCGAGAGTTCTCTCACACTCACGGGGTGGGCTCGGGTGGATCAGGGGTCGGAAGAGTCACAATAGTTCTCATTAGCTCAGCAGGCTTGGGAGCAGGGGCTCTGGGGATTTGCAGGGCAGGCTGGGCTAGGGTGGATTGCAAAAAATGTGTTTTTAATAAAACTGCGACTTCCAGGATTCTGCTGACATTCCAAGAGGATCTGTACCAGCATTCCAAATTGAGGCTCCATTCCTATACAATCCGAGACACTCAAAATTCCTCAAGAATACCTGAAGTCCCTCAATTGTTTTCATTGAGAAAAAATAGGAATCTGATTATAAGATAAAGGATCACATTGAGAAAATCCAAAAAGTGAGTAAATTACCTTTAAAAAAAATCTAGCAAAAACAATGACAAAACTGTACAGTTTAATAAATCCTTCCTGTGCCTCCTTTTTCCAAGATGGAAGTCAGTAAACCTGCACGTATTCTGTGACGGGGTGGGTTACATTCCTTATATCAGCCCCAGGGACTTTTCAGAGCCAACCCAGTGACAATTACTTTGTTTGTTTTTTGGTGTCAGGGTAATACTAGTTTAATGAAATGTACTGGTATGTTTCCTGTTATTTAATTTTTTGGAGCTTATTGTATAGAATTTTGAATCTCTGGTCTCAGTATCTGGTAAAAATCTCTAGAGAAATTATTTGGACTTTGAAAATTTCCTTTTTGAAAGGTTTGGTTTATAAATTTAATTTCCTCAATTATTATAGAGCTACTGAATTTATTTACTCCACAATGGCATATAAACCATGCCCAGTAGTTTGAATTTTGTAAGGAATCAGTACATTTTGTGTAAGTTGTCAAATTTGCTTGTGCAGAGTTTGTAATATTTAATTATTATCTTTTTGATGTCTGCAAAATGATAGCTGCTGTCCTTGTTTAATTTGGTTTATCTATAGTGTTTTGACTTTTAACTTTTTATAACTTTCTCCATGCATAGTGCTTTCTAAAGGTAATAAATTATCACCATTTATTGTGTTTATATTTTCCCAGTCTGAGTTATACATAGAAACCTTTCTTCTATTATATACCTCATTATGCTCCATGGGTATGATACACTTGACTTAGATTATTATAGCAGGATTATTTAGAAGTGTGTCAGACAGTGCTACAATATTGCTTCAATATAATTTTAAAAACTAAAGAATAGTTTCTTTCTCTTTCACAATATCTATTGTAGTGGGTCTTATTTTTTTATGTTCTTACACTAGGGAGACAATAAGATGTTTACACAGGTGTGTTTATTTTATTTATGAGAATGGTCAACTGGGATGGTTGAAACAAAAGAAGGGAAAAGAATATATATGTGAGAAAAAATAGTTACACTGACTTCATCTAGTTTTTTGAAAAAATGGTTTGTGTTTCTGTTGTCTCATGAATTATGCATGCCTGTTTTTTGTAATCTGAGCAACTAATTTATTTATTTACTTTTATTTTTTATTCAAAAACAAGTAGCGGTGAGACAGTTCCAAATCAAATCACTAGGACAGATTCAACAATTTATACATTGCACATTGTTTTTGTATTGTCCTTCTTTTGCACAAGGTGCATACATGATACTCCATGCACAAATACTATTAGAGCAGATGTCTCTGATCAATGGATTAAGAGAATGTAGCTACATACCTATCTTTTTGTCCAAAGCTGAATTATAGTATAGTTTCAATAACTAATACTTTTTACACTGTTATCTTCCCAGTGGTTATCCATAGTACAAGAAGCAAACAGGATATCCTGTCCAAACACCATCAGTGCATATATTTCTTCTCATAGAATTATGCCAAAGTACTACATATTTATCCTAACTGTACTGTTTATACAAACACAGAATGGTTCTTCCTTTTCTTATTTAGTTTTGTCAAAGATGGGTATTCTATTGTAATTCAATTATTATAGGTGCTTGAATTCAGTGAAACATTCCAACACAGTCCAGAAGTCCACAATAATAGTAGGTTATCCAAAGAAGTTGTTGACTAGAGCCATCCAAAACTCAGCCCACTATTACGGCCTTATTGTATATACCTCATTTTCATACTTTTCTGCTGGATGGTTAAGACAGAGCTAAAGCAAGACCTATATAATAAAAAATGTAACTTTTGTATCTGATGAGGTCAATGAAGTCCCCTCAGGGTTTATCTTATAACCCTGTATCTCACTCTGTAGATCCTTTGTCTGTGTCATCCATGTGGATGAGTCATGGCCATTGCTTGACCAGATTGTTCTCTGTGAAAGCCTGAGAGAAAGTTTTCTTTCCTTTTTTTTTGTCTTTTTTGAGACAGAGTCTCACTATGCAGTTCAGGCTGGCGTTAAGCTCACTTTGTAGCTCAGGCTGATCTCAAACTCACAACAATCCTCCTGCCTCAGCCTCCCGAGTGCTGGGATTGCAGGCATGCACCATCACGCCTGGCTAAGTTTTCTCTCCTTGTGACTCTCCCTAGGCACACTAATCATTGATCATTTTCCTCTGTGGCTCCATAATTTCCTTGATCAGAACATCTGGGGAACAACTGAGTTCCATGATGTTAGAGTACAGGTTCTCCTATGTCCTGAGTCTTCACTGACCTTCAAAGGCTAGGGACAAACTGTTGACTGATCTTGCAGCCCTTCCATTTCTCCATTTTTTGATCTGCAAACTTAGGTTGTTAACCATCCAGAAAAGAAGCTGATTATTACCCTTCAACATATGCAGTACAGTTTATCCTAACTATATGACTAAATTCTTTTTAGTTGTAGTTTTACCTTTCTGTTTGTATTTCTTCTTTTGATTTTTTATACTAGGGAGACTATATGATATTTGCACATGTGTGTCTGATTTATTTCACTTATGAGTATATGCTCAAGTGGTATCCACATAAATATAAATGCTTCAAGTTTATCCCTCTTTATAGCTGAGTAATACTCCATTGTATAGACATACTACATCTTTTTCAACCATTCCTCATGTGATGGGCATCTTGGTTGTTTCCAAGATCCGGCTATCACAAATTGTGCTGTTGTAAACATAGGTGCACAGATATCACTATGATATGATGTTTTCAGTTCCTCCGATAAAATTCCCAGTAGGGGGATAGTTGGCTTGAATGAGATTTCCAGTCCTACTCTTGTGAGGAGTCTCCACACTGATCTCCATAATGGTGAGCAACTAATTTAAAGATAAAAATACATAATATGTTAACCATTGTTAGTTTCCTATTATCTTGTTTTGAAATTCTGTTTTTTATTTTTTTTTAATTTTTTATCTTTATAAAAGTGAAAACCCTGAAGAATGTAATAGATACCCATTGGCAAGGAAAAGGATTAAAAACTCTTACCTTGAGCTCTCCCCTACTTCAGGTACTAAGGTACCAGAGAAGATGACATAGAAGTTTTTCAACTGAGGTCAAAAGATTGGGTCAGGTATTGAAATCTTGGATGTATTGGGAGCAATCAGTGGAAGAGGATCAAAGTCTTTTTGGAAATGGAAAAAGAAACAACCTGAACTCAGGTGCAGCCTTGTTTTCCTGTCACCTCCCTAAGAAGTAACATGGTAGAGTATGATGTGGGTAGGGCTTGGGTCTCATGCTCACAAAGGTGGGAGAATGGGTATTTGGCAGAAGAGGAAGTGGAAGTTGAAAGGCAGGGAGAGGGAGCCATGAACAAGGTTTAGGAAAGAACAGATGGCTGTGTTGGGGCGTAGGTGTTGGCGAATGGTCTAGGTCCAAGTTTTAAGAAGAATTATGGTTGTTGGGAACTGGGGCTGTAGTCATTTCATAAGGGGCATGGGTAGAGATTTAGGGGTCCTTGGATTTGAATTGGGCTACCAGTATATGAAAAATAGGATGGTCAGAACACAGACAGGGATACAACTGAAGGGCAAAAGAAAGCATGGACTCTTGGACCCTCCTCTCACTTTCCTGAATGGTGTAAGAAGTTATCAAATTGTGTCAGGATAGAGAGATTTGAGGACCCAACCTATGGCCATAGAGTCCCCTCAACCAACTAGTACTGGTGTCTGTTCATATTATGGAAGAAAATAAGAGTTTTGACTTGCTGTACTCTCGAATAGCATACAGATTGGCCAGGAAGCACCCAAAGGCAGCAGGGGTTTCTTGAGATTTGAGAGAGGACTGGGAAGTGCACATTTTCTTGGCTACTTAAGGGAGCTCTGGTGAAGAAAGAAGGAATTTTGAGGAAAGGTGATCGTGTCCTTAAAAGAGAGAACAGAAAATTTAGGGGAGGACAAAAGTCTGCACCTAGTGATTTCTGTTTTCCAGGACCAGTGACTGCATGGTGTGCTTAATCCAGGACTTCTAGGGTCCAGTGGGCACAGTGGCACTTCTGGCAGCCCAAGCCCGTCGAAAAGGTCCAGATGATGGGAAGAAGCTGCCTACATACAGGAGGCAAAGGACTGGTAATGGAGGTGAAGGGAGTGGGGCCAGATCTGGAGGGAAGAGAGAAGGGGACCTTGACATTCATACACTCCGGGGTTTGGGCACCAAACAGTAGGCATGAAGCCAATAATATAATGAACCACTAGAAAATTTAAAGTGAAAGTTTATTGCCTTTGATGACCTACACCTGGGTCATGAATCCAAGCTTTGGGTCCCAGTTATAGGTGTTCATGTTACACATATGGGGCTCAGGGTTAGGCAAGGTGGATAGACGATTAGCGGGGAAGGAACAAAGTGGGATCACTTGACTCCATAATTGAGTCAAGTTCTGTTTTGCTAAGTTAAAGCTGAGTCTCCAAAATGGCAATGCCTGGATTATGTTTCACTTTCTTAAAATTAGATTTCTGTTTTCTAAAAATGACATTTTCCATATGCTGGGAAGAAGACACCATTCTCTCTTCATGTTTAACATCTACTTATCTGATACTGAAGAACTGATGAGACGGCCTTGTCAAAATTGCAACTGTAAATTAATAATTTTGAAACTGAATGAAGGTGTTCTGGAATGTCTACAGGGTACTGGATGATTTGAAAAAAAACATTCTTTGAAAAATTTGCTTTTTATACTCTTCCCAAACTCTGTAATTGTATTGATTTTTCACCTTGACCATTTTCTTTCTTTTAGAAAATTGTCTACTGGTCTCCTTGGCAGTATGCCCTGATCTAAATAAACCATTATCTTTTTTGCATACCTTGCCCATTAGTCTAATTATTTTTTACCACCCAAAGCACTGGCCTCTGTCACTAGCCCTTCATATGCTATCTAGCACAGCAAAGAAGAAACCAGGCCCAAAGGCATATAGCACTCGGGTTGAGGTTGAGACAGGGCAATTTCAAATTTGAGCCCAGTTTCAGAAACTTAGTGACCTATTGAGACACTTTTCTCAAAGTTTTCAAAAAATGTCTGGGGATGTAGCTCAATGTGTGGACAGTGGCTTCAATCCCTACTACCTCAAAACAAAACCCCAAACAAACAAATAATAAACAGACTTGAAAAGACAAAGAAATCCTCCTATATATACCCATATTTTTGCATATGGTATTTTTTTCCCCTAATGTTCTATAACTTCCTTTCTGTTTAAATAACTTACTTTTTTTGGTCATTGTTTTAGAGAAGGACTTCTGGGATAAATTCTCCTGGATTTGCTTTGCCTGATAATGTCTTGTTTCCCATTACTGATCAATATCTTCATGAACTGTGGAATTCTAGCTTGGAATGTTCTTTTTTCCAGCATTTGAAAAATTTCCCACTTTCTTCTAATATACATGCAGTTATTTGAATAATGCAACCCCTGGAGACAAAAATATACTTCTCTCTTGTTGCTTTTATTTTTTAGTTTTCAGAAGTTTGATCACGATATGCCTTACTGTAATGTTTGTTTAGAGTTTTTGAGGCGCAGATTTGTATCTTTTGCCAGTTTGGCCATTGGTGGCCATTATTTCTTGGAGGGCTTTTCCAGTCCTTTTTCCTGCTACCTTCATAAGAGTATGCTAGACTCTTTATCATCAGCTCACTTGTCCTTGAGGCTCTGCCTTTTTTAGCCTATTTTCTTTTCATTGTTCGGATTTGGTATTTCTGTTTTTCTATCCTCAATTCGCTGGTTCTTTGTTTTGTCTTTCTACTGAGCACATCTACTGTTTCTTTTTATTTCAGTGATGTTTCTCTAGTTCCAAAGTTTCAATATTGCATTGTTTTATATCTTTCTTTGATCAGATTTCCTCTCTTTTTTTTTTCCTGAGGCCTTTGTTGTTTCATTTTTCCAAGTGTATTTATGATGGAAACTATTTCATGATGGCTGCTTTAAAATGTTTGTCAGATAATTCTAGCATCTCTGGTGGCTTGATGTTGCTACTTATAGGACACAGAGGGAAAAATGTAATAGCGCCAGATGGGGTGGAAGTTCTACATGATTTTCACTGATAGTTTGGAAGGGCTGCATCATTACTCTATTGAAAGTAGATATGTTGAGTTTTTCCACCTTTCATTGCTGTGGAAATTAATTCTTTTTTTTTTTTTTTTCTTTTGGTGGAACCAGGGATTGAACTCAGACCCTTATACTTGCCAGGAAGGTCCTTATTCTACTGAGCCATCTCCCTGGCCCAAGGGGAATTAATTCTTTAGAACAGTGGAATATATGGCCATTGCCATCTGCCTTATAGTCCCTGGTCCTGTAATAACCTCTGGTCATCAGGTTTGTGCAGGTGAGGTCATGTTTTTCTTTTAACACAAATATTAAGTTTACTAGCATTCTTCCAATTCCTTTGGTATTTTAACTTTCTTTAGGGAATACAGAAAATTTAGAAGTTCTTCTATACTGTTTTGGCCTATAAATGCTTAGGTATTTACTGGACTAGTATGATAAAGGCAGAAAAATAAAAATTACATAGGGAAACCTCAATTGGCCGAATCCATAACATATCTGAGATATAGTGACCTATGCAAGACAGAAAATCTATAAAGAAACTATCAAATTCCTAGAAAATATTGGATTTTTTTCATCTTAATGAATTATTTTTGTAATGGGAAAAATAAAAACATACATTAAAATATGGTTTGCATATGACTAAATGGCAGCAAAACGTCCAAGATGGACCAATTGAATTATCATGTATGCCTCTTTATTCTAGTCGTGGGCCAGTGATACTTAAATGAAGACTAAAATAAAAGCACCTGCAATTCTTAAATAGCATGAAATTATTTCAAAAAGCTTGTTTTTATGTTTATTTTAGTAAAATCAAGTTATTATCAACTCTTGTTAATAATAATTAAGATTTTCATATAATTTCTATTCTGCTAACTACATTACATCACCATTTTAGATGCATCATGCTTTTATGTGATTTCTTTCATCAGCTTCAATTTGTGTCAAATTTACTCTGTTAAAATAATCACAACACAAAATAGTCAATCAAAATTTAAAACAATAGTTGGATCAGGAAACAACACAGACCTTATATATCACCTTTAAATATTACAGTAGTTTTGCATGTGTATGTTATCATGCAGCGAATCAGCTGGGGGCTCATAAAAAAACAAACAAAACAACCAACCGGCAAGAGGTGTGTGTGTGTGTGTGTGTGTGTGTGTGTGTGTGTGTGGTTGTCTGTCCTATCTATCTGTTTCTGTTGCTCTGGATTGGCTCATGAGACTAGAGAACTGGCTAGTGGCAAATCTGAAATTCATACAGCAGGGTTTTAAGAGGCTAGAATTTTCATACAGAGGCTGATCATCTAGCTATCTCCATGTGGCAAGTCTTCTTTTTGCTTTTTTTCTTTGTAATCTTATCCATTCCTCATCAATGAAAATGGTGCTCATTCTATGCAAAACAAAAATATCTCCTTTTCTGAAGTCACTTTTACTGATTGAATCAAATTCACTGAGATCTCTAGGATAATCTTTCTTAAGGTAAACTGATTATAGCCTTTAATCATATCAACAAACTACCTTCATAGAAACACCAAGATTAATGTTTGATTGACTAAGGATTATAACCTAGCCAATTTAACACACAAAATTGTTCTTTGTTTGCTGCCAATATCGAATGTATTTTAATGTACAGTGACATTTGAGTGTACAGTGGTACCTCAATTGCAATTGTCTGAAAGAAACACACACACACACATGCACACACACACACACACACACACACACACACACACATATATATATATATATATATATATATAGTGTTTATATAAAGTAAAGCCACATTAATATGCTGAGCTGTAAAAGGCTTAAGTCAACAACTTCTGACATTGCCAGTCTTATGGAAAATCCACTATTGTTATGGACTACTGGAGTATATTGGAATATTTTTCTGAATTCCTGCACCTACAATATTTAAATGACAATAGAATACCCTTCTCTGACAAAACTAAACAAAAAATGGGGGATACAAATGAATGACCAATGTGTATCTGTATTTTCAAAATAGGATAGACATACAGCTACTTTCTCTTAATTCAATGAGAAGAAACACTGTTTGTTCTAACAGTGTTTGTGGACAGGATATGTCTGCATTTTGTACAATGAATAACCACTAAGACAACAATATGCAATGTATTAATTGTTGAAACTGTCCTACTAATTGGTTTTAAAACTGTCTTATTGTTGTTTCTCAATAAAATTATTTAGAAAAAGAATTACCCACAAATTAATTGTCCTCAGTAATACTGTCTCTATGACTTTGATAAATTTCTTACAATCCACTGCTTTAAATTTGATTTTCAAATTCCAAAATCTGTGTTCCTTATAAGTATACCATAGACCAGATTGCAAGCACTAAATTTACATCTTTACTTTTGAATATAATTACTGTTTGTTGAAGTTTCTCATGTGAGTCTGACGACCACTTTTTGGATTAAAAATTATTATTCTTGCTTATTGATGAGGAAGTTTAAGGAAGTAAAACCATCTACTTCAATTCGCCACTACACGCATGCTGCATGGAAGGTTCTGAACCAGCCAGCTGCATTACTCATGGCCCTTCAAAGCTGTACAAGCCTCACTCAGAGGCAACACGTGAGTGAGCACATGACTAAGCCTTGGGCTTGGACATGACTGCCACATGCAGCGGATCCTCAAACTGAAGTCCTACCTCAGGCTTCTCCAGGTGAAGAGAAGTCATTGTTCTTGTCTCTGATTCAGTGGAAGGCCCCATAAAGTTCTCCCACAAATGCTCTTTCTCTTTGCCATGGAAACCAGACTGGTCAGGCCCTATGTTCTGTAGCTTAGCAGGCATGTAGCTTGAGTAAAGATCCCAGTGTTCACTGGCTCAGATGGCAACTAATTGGAGTTTTGTGAGGAAGGTAAAATGCCCCAGAATTGTCTGTGAATTTCCTTTGGGGAAAAGGAAATTCTTTCCTTCCTTCCTTCCTTCCTTCCTTCCTTCCTTCCTTCCTTCCTTCCTTCCTTCCTTCCTTCTTTCTCTCTCTCTCTCTTTTTTTCCTTCCTTCCTCCCTCCCTCCCTCCCTCCCTCCCTCCCTCCCTCCCTT